>CAAKHB010002604.1:47260-64806 GCA_901007665.1 Aeoliscus strigatus
GTCCCAGACACAGGAATAAAATATATTGATATTCTGGTCTTTGCGAGGCTTTGTTAGCACCCACAGTACTATTTTCTCTTGCGTAAACACTTGCGCACCACTCGTCTCGTCTGGCCTAAGCTGAGGCTCTTCATGTGCTCGGTCCAAGTCGAGGTGAACGACCTCTTGCTCTCGGCACATTGACGGACGATGACTGATGAAGCAAAGAACGTGGAACTCCTGGCACCTCGCTGACAGCTCGCCCCATCCTCCACTTGTCAGTGTCAGGTAACCATTTCCCAAGTGCCACCTTCAATTACGTAGGATATTGCTAACGATTATACATTGTGTGCGAATGCAAATGGCTGCCAGGAAGTTTCATGATATAAAGCTGGAGCCAGTTGTAGCATGACTAATGATGTTCCGAATGAAGGGTGGACTTCGGTGAGTGTCTTAAAAGAGCAGAAGAGATTTTAATTACTCATCTGTCTTGGCTGCTTCTGTGACATTTAGTCAGGACCTGGACAGAAGTCAATTACAGTGATGATGTGCGATCTCCATATCTGGCTGGATACCTTTTGTCGGCCCTGACCTTGGAAACGGCAGATTGTCAGAGCTCGTACTTTGAGGTCTGAAGTATCAGTATTGTCAACCTGGACAGTGGTGGGCGGGTACCGCTTTTATTACTTACTCCGGTTCTGAGCAGTATCTCTGGTAAAAAATAATGACTCTCTTGTGTTTTAATTTTTCCTCAGACACACTGGGCTGTTTATTTCCCGTGTATAGAAACACCAACAACCACACGGACTCTCGGAGGCATCGCCACCCACAGCTTCACTGAGGGAGGGTTGTTTTACACAGGAAGTCAGTAGCCCAATTCAATAAAGAAAAAAAAAATCCTTGGTAATTATCCTTTGTGCTCAGTGAAACCTATCATTGCGAGTTAGTATAAATACAGACATTTTTGTCAGAAATTGGATTCAGACGCGGTCCCGCTTCAGCGGGCTCAGATCAAACACATGCGGCCCCATCTGTGTTCGTGACCCCCCTTAGAGAGTGAGGTTGCGACCCCATCTTAAGGTTCAGAGTGAAAGGGAATCTTGCCAGGGCGGCGGCCCCCGACTGACGACCGCATCACGTGCATCATTGCTTCAAGGCCCGTCGGGGTCAGGTGGAACAGGAAGAGCTCACATTCCTCCCCCTCACGCCATCAAGGTGGCTTCAGAGGACATTTTCCTCCTTTTCAGTGCTGTTGTCTGTATTTATTTTGACGGCAGGCAGTGCACTGCGGGCGCCATGTAGCAATTAAAAGGCTCGAAACAGGCTCCAGTCTGACTTTGACCACCTGCAGGAAGCGAAATATGCGACAGGAAATCACAGCGACAGCCGAGTCAGCAGTCGTATCAAAAAATCGCCAGTTCATCCGAAACCAAAGAGAACTTGCGAGAGATAAACTTTGAGTCAGGGGTGAAAAGGGCATGAGGATCCTACATAGAGAGGCGATAGCGCTCTGTGCGCCGCAGCCGTCAATCGCTGGCGCTGACACGTATACATTCCCCTGCTGCCTCAACCCACGCACTGCTGAATGTGCCTTGACGCCAGTCTACTATCGAAGCTTTTATCTCTCTGACACGCCTTTGCCGCTGACATTTACATGAAAGCTATATGCCTAGGTGGGAATAATCTGCAGTGATCGGAGGAAAAGCTGCGGGAGATAGACGAGTTTGAGTGCAGGCGTCTCTCAACTCTATAGTTGCTACTTCAGCAGAGGAATGGCGGCATACTGCAGAGAGATCCGATCACTGAGATACAGTGCTGGAGAGTGACAATACTGAAGATGCAGTTTACCTCTCTGTACACAAGATATGAGCTTGTGTTATCTCAGAAATCGTTTCATTTTACATATGTTGCAATCATTGCATCCTCCAGATGTACAACCAGAGGGAAATGGGAGAAATGGAGTGTAATATTGAAGTTTACAATGAGTCCTTCATATGGACTTATGACTCCCAACATGTTGCATGCTTCCACCGCAGCCCAGCACAGACACGTCACCTCCTCTTAAAGTGACAGTACATGGTCTTAGATTTGGTTTTCATAATCAATAATAAACATTGGAAGTGTCCCTTGATGAACGGCATTGTCGTATTTAGAAATCAAAGTACGTGTTCCGTATTGAGCTGAAAAGGGACGCACTTTTTCAGCACACTCATGCATGGGTATGACAATGAATGGCCAATCGCTTGCGAAGACGATACCTGAGGACTACAGACGACCATAACAAAGCACTTGGACCAATGCTTAGCAATGCACCTCCAAGTAAAAAAAGAACAACAAAAGGCTGCAAAAGTACAGGGAGGAATGGGAGAGAGAAAACCCTGGGTGGAAAAAGTGGGCGACAACGCTTGTGAAGCACATTTGGAACCGACAAGCGGCTTCAGTTGTGTCACAAGGTTCTATGAATTGTATCAGATGGTCTGAAGAAAACACCAACAATCAGCAGCAACGTTAGCTGCTGGAATGAGCTGTAGAACTCTGATAGAAGAAGGTAGATGCAGATTAAAATTGTTGTGGTAAACAAGGCCCGACCGCGGCGTAAATGAAGACGCAGCTGTGAGAGAGTCAACACAATCAATTCAACTGTGCAGAAAAGTCTTAAGAGGTGAGCCCGTTGGGTCGGAAACCTTTATTGAGCCATCAAAACAGGGTTAGGAGCAAACAGGACGTCAGCCTGGAGGGGAAGAAGTCGCTCTAGTTTGATCGTTGTTTTTTGTTCACTAAACAGTTTTCACTTGCTTCCGATGCGAATCTCTTTTTGTGCCCTTCTGCACAGGCTGTAATATTTGACATTTGCACAGTCTGTGCTGAGGATCTAGCCGGTGAAACACTGAATACGGGCACTTTCACAATATTTCTCCTGGAAGCAATGCATGAAAGCAGGAGAATAATAGCGAGTGGCAAACAAGACGTCGCTAATTAGCTTGCCAGTGAACATCAGAGTTGTTATGACAACCGCTAAAGCTCCGAAGAAGCCAGTAGAGAATAGCATCACGGTGGAACGCCTCCGTGACAAATTGAGATTGTGTGGCTGTCGCAAAGCTCCGTACGTGTGACCATGTGGGCACTATGTAAATATGTACCGATAGGCACCGAAAGCGCTGAGGAGCGTGATTGCTTGTGACTGAGGAACACATGCAGGGGCAACAACACGAGCGCGGATCTTTTGGACGCATTGAAAATGTCCTCGGGGAGGGAGCTGGCTCTTCTCGTCTCGCAGCGGACATATTCCTGTGTGGAAAATAAGCCTGGGTGCAAAGCAAATAAAAGAATAAATGTTTGTGAATGAAAGCTTTTTGGACTTAGAAATGGGGTTTAATTAGGAAACCCTGTCGGTATTCATCGGCCCGGCAGACAAACAAAACGCTTCATCTCCTCATTTATTCCGAATAAAATCTTACCCCCTCTCCATGATAATTGTTGAAAATTGGTGGAAAATGAGTCTGGCAATATGTCTGAATGAATAAATAGTGTACCTCATGAGGAAAACGGGAATTTACACTTACTCATCATCATCCAATCAGCTCATTAATTCCCACAAACGTCTTTGATTCCGCTGTTGCAGAATAACACGTGTGACTCGATCGATATCACACTCCCGTTTGTCCATCTGTGGCGCCTCTGGCGTCACATGATCCCAGCACACAGATCCTTTCACAGGAACATCCGATGAGCCGACAAAAGATTCCCCCTCTGAAGTTTATTTGCAGATATGGTGATGACAGAAGCGCGACTCTGCCTGATCCTTGTAGAAAAAAAGAAAAAATATCACAGGCCGGCTGTGCCCGGCTCGTCTGCAAACACTTGTTCACTCCCTCGCTTGTTTACTCCTCCATTTTGCCAAAGGTACTGAACCTAATTGCACAGTGAGAATTCATTCTGTGCCAATTAGCTCCGCAGTCAAAGTTTGACATCCTGCTACTGCAAAACCCGTCAAAAGAAGGGAGTTTAAGAAAAGTCCAACAGGCAAATCGCTGGAACCTGTGAACGTGAGTGAAGTTGGCTCATATTTGTGCAGGGAAGATCATTATCGGTTCACATTTTCACACAACTGCCGTGAGAGCCGATGGAAACAATAAGCCGACACTTATTTACCAGACGGGATACTAGATTTAATGCTGCTTCGGTTGGCTTTCGTCGTTGATCATATGAGGACGGTTTACTCCAGTGTGAATGTTTGAGAAAAACAAAAACACTTGGATGATGTTAAGATTCAGCAAATTACATTGGGGAGTGCAAATAAGAAGTTTCTGGATGTAATTACACACCCAGTTTTATCAAAACAGCTGTCATTTTGGACTTTATGTTCCGGCAGCACTTCAGGGAATGTCACTGAACTAAAACGCTCTGTAAGTGAACAATTTACATGAAACAAGAGCAATTACCATAAGTCTTTTGAAGACGTCGTCCCTCATTTGAGGGAAAAGGAGCGTTGTGATGGGAGTGCTTCTGCAGCGCGGCGTCGAAATGCGTTTAAAAACCCAGAGATGTGTCACAAAGGAGCTCTTTTGTCATTTTGTCATATAACGGGAGAGAGAAAAAAGGAGGACAGAAGCTGTCATTTTCAGGTAGAGAGGTGTTGAAGCAGAGAATATTCATTTTGACCTACATAGGATGGGTCGTGGAGAGCGAGGTTAACGCTCCAGCACCCCTTTCCAAGCGTCATGGGATCATTAGTATCCTTTGCTGTAGCTGTACAGAGCTCTTTCGATGGCCCCCGTCACCAATGAAGCTTCACTGGGGGGCGGCCCATTTTCCACAGGCCCTCGTTCAAAGTGGCCATTTCCATTCTGAGGAGTCTTCTTCTCCGTCTTCTCTCTGGTTGAGTGCCGCCTTGTAGAAATGAGGTGAGCAGGAAATTGGAGCAGGGTCAGCGCTGAGCATCTCGGGTGTCGTCGTCAGCGTTGGCGTCGTCCACGCCTGGGAACGCTCACCTCGACGAGAAGCGAGCCACATCGCAGGGAAATTAGAATAAAGTTGAAGGATGCAGGGGCTTCGCCGGCAGACG
This sequence comes from Aeoliscus strigatus, assembly GCA_901007665.1. NCBI lineage: Eukaryota > Metazoa > Chordata > Actinopteri > Syngnathiformes > Centriscidae > Aeoliscus > Aeoliscus strigatus. The sequence goes on from CAAKHB010002604.1 coordinate 52,305, forward strand.
AGGTAATAGAGGGAATGACGGGAAACTGTCGGTTTGGTTCGGCGATGGAGCGCTGACAGGTGGCAGGAAAGTGGCGCCATGATGCACATTATCCAGCGCTGAAGTGCATCTATTCCACTCTGCGGTCTGCTCGTCAGCACTGTGTTCTTTTTGTATTACTCCAAAGGAATGTGAAACTGATACACAACGAAAAGAGACTTCTGGTTTTTTTTTCCTCCATGGCGACAGGAGATATCGATTCATAGATGATGCCGAATACCCTCGGTTGTGGCTGCACGTCCCCGTCGTGTTTACCCGCCACATACTTAAACAGCAGAGTTTGGGGGGTTTATTCTGAAACAAGTTTGAATGTTCTCGCAGCGCTTTGGATTGACGCTGACATTTGAGAATGTAGGGCAAAACAAGGCCTTGGAATTTAATAAGCTGCAGCAGTTTTTCATTTGCATGAATGCCGGTGGAGCTGACTGGCCTGGTCTGTCCTTGCAGTCTCACAAAGGTGTCTTTGAAAGCAGAGGTGACTTGCGCGATCCATTTCTAAACCTATTATCCATTTATTTGTATTGACGCTGAATGTTAATTCCAAAAGGCTTAATCTCACAATAACCTTTTTCTTTTTATTTTATTGGACTCCATCTCCCTGCTCTCTTCGCCCTCCCATTTTCTATTTCTCTCCAACTGCGTCTCCGAATGTGTATCACTTCATTTCTCCTCATCTCGACGTGTCAGCGCTCAAACGGTCGTCTTCCATTCTCTCTTCTCAACAAGCCTCTCAGCTTCTCTCCAGTCCTATCTTTTGCTCTCTCCTGCCTTTTCTCGAGCTGATGCACGGCTCTTTAAAGTTCTTCTCTGTTCCTTTCTCGCTGTCATTAGAATCTGGGTTGAAAAGGCAGCGTTTAATTGCCGCATGAAGGGAACTGTCACCGTTCCTCCTCCTGTTGTCTGCAAACGCATCCCATTCTTTTCCCCGGAAGGAGCCGGTGCTGTAAAATGTAATAGAAACAAAACAGGCTTCTCCAGCCAAGGAATTACCCAAAGTTCATAATGTGTGATTTGGCATTTCCATCCAACATTCGGTATCTGTGGGGAAGGCAGTGACCTTTAAAGAAATTTCTCAACTTCAGTGCAGGAGGCTGGCTGCCACGTTGTGTCTCAGATCAAGATCACGCTGTTGACTTCTAGTGCTGCTGTCGAACATCTCGTGACATCTCGCTATCATTCTGACATCGGAGGCAAACCTCAAACAACTCTTCAACAAATTACCAAGCTCCCTTTCAACACCCACACTTACAGAGAACCGGGCTTAATTTCTGAACCTGTGACACGTGTGACAGACACATGGAAACAACAGCTCCTAGACTCTTCGTGTCAAAGAGAGACACCGTTCACGCAAACGTGGACGGTGACTTGAGATGGACGCCCCCCCGACCTCACAGGGACTCGGCCTTGGAGGGGACTGGAGCGGCCCTGAACGGCGGAAAGGGGGAAAAGTGAAACGATACCCTATGAATTACTGTACAGCTTGAGAAGGTCTGTAAGTAAAGCACTTCTGCGCGACAGATGTCAAATCACATTCCCGCGGTCGTGCACGGAGGCAGTTAAATAAAGCTTGTCAATTATAGCTGGGATGATGAAAGTCTCGTTGCCATCCGCAGAGCTCAGTGGTCGACCACGGAGAGGCTGGGGTGGGACGCCTCCATATGGCAGCCATGTGTGTGCCGGTTATTCACTTTAAATAATGACAAATGAGAGTAATGATTTTATTTTTAGCACGTGTTCAGCTACAGGTGTTTGGAATGAAACGAGAAACATCCAGAACGCGCCCAAGAATGTACAATGGGTTTGTAGAAATGCGGCTGACGGTCAAAACAAAAGCCTCGCAGCCAGATGAGTCATTGTTCACAAAAAAAGTCAACAAATCCTCTTTGTCCTCCAGCTGGAAACGGCACACGGCCCTCGTTCTTGTCCACGCGTCAGGTGCCAGAGAAAGAAAGAAATTCAACTTAAATTAAATTCCACTCAGTGGGGTGTGGAGTGCTCAGCTGCTCGGGAGGAAGTTTTCTTGTGTGAGAAGTTCACAGCTCCCGTTCACACAGCCTTTGTCCTTTTAGTCTGTCCCGAAGAAGAGGAACGCAAAAGCATCAGGAGCAGTTCATCACAATAGCAAAAGTACATAAGATATTTGAGCAGCACACACCCCTTTTTTCCCCTCCTGCACATGCTGTTAATGATGTCTTATGGGCGATTAAACAGTGTTTATGTAATTATCCTCTCCTGTATTCAGAAGTCAGAAGTGGAATGGTCCAGACCTACTTCTTCCATGTTTTGTTTAGAGAACAGCAGTGGGTCTTGTGGGTCCGCTGAAGGCTGACTGTGTGTGTGTGTGTGTGTGTGAGATGTTTTTGGCTGTATATAGTCTTTGGGAATATTTGCTGTGGATGTTTTTAAAAAGTGCTTATAAAAGAATTGTAATTAACCAGCGGGAGCGTCCTGGGAGTCTCCTGTTATTGCAGCAACCGAACGTGTCCGCGCCACAGTGTGAAAACAGTCGAAAAACTAGCGTCAGAGTGCTGCTGTGTCAACTTTTTAGCTATTCCGATGAAATGATGGGGGGAGGGGAGGGTCATGCCCAAAATCGTACCCAGAGGGTCATCCGCCGCCGTATCTCATATGATCTAATCTCCAGGTTTTCCTCCTCCGACTGGGGACACATGGGCAGACAGCTAAACATGTCAAGGATATTGGATGGGCTATGCTGCTGTTTGCTAGAGGTGTCTTTCTTAACTTGGACTCTGATGAGCTGAGGGACCGGTGTTCCCCAGGTGATTCTGGCTGAGATTAACTCCCAGCATGTCATTTCCTTGCGTGTGTGTGTGTATGTGTGTGTGTGTGTTTCGCACCAGAACTTGAAATCTCACAACAGATTTGGTGATTTTTAGTTTCCATCTGTGAGCGTGTTGTCGATTTTTGTTTCCCCTTGAAAACGTGCTGTTCTGCATTATGTTTTCTTCATGATACAATCTTGCGCTTCTTCTCCGTTTCTGCTTGTTTTAAAGTAGTTTGAGGGGAGATGAGGTTTCACTGGCGGCCGTACTGCAACAAGAATGCAGCAGTGTAATAATCTATCAGAGGAGGCGAGATAGAGATGCTGCCAGGAATCTCTGGTCTCAATTATCTCTTGAACACAGCGAGCACTTTTTGTCTGAAAGTTGTGCAGTTCATTTTTTTTTTTTTTCTTTTTCGAAGGAGCGTCTTGATGCGGTCGGCAGTTAAAATGAATATGTCGTGAAAGCAGATCTGATTTGCAAATTTCCAGATTCTGCATGAAGCTTTAAGAAGAGAAGTACTTCGTCATTGAGCCTAATATTGAGGAAAACATTTTGAAAGGTTTTGGTAATTCAAAGCTGGAAGTGCACTTACAGAGCTCCAACCTCGGACAATTTCTTTGTTTGTTTTTCTTTCTGAAATGGATTTTTTAATGGGTTTGTCTTTGGTCAGTGCTGCTACACTTCGAGTTCAATGGGAGTCGGATGGGTAGTGTTTTTTTTTTTTTTGTTTTTTTTTGCACGATCGCCCAAAACAAACCAACGCTCTCAAAAGCAAAGAAAGAAAGAAATATTTCCAGGCGAAGATAAATATTCATTTCTGAGAGGATGTGGAGGTTGCATGCATACAATTCCACATCAGAACAAATACTGGCTCTAAAAGTCCCCAAAGAAATATAAGTCAAAAACATGACGTAGCATCAGTCGTTTTCACTGAACCTGGAACAGCAAGTTCAACATGATTTAGAACACGAAAGAAAATACTTTTTCTAATTGAATTGAATTAAATGGCATTTTCACGTTTCACAGACAAATTTGAAGTGGGGAAAAAAAGAAAAGAAAATGGTAACACCAATTATGAAAAGGGGGTGTCAACACAATAAATAGGTCGTTAAAAACACCTAGGGAATGATGGGAGGAGGTAGAATAGGTGAATAGCAATTATAACTCGAGTGGAATAGAAAAACGAAGTAAAATTACTGACAAACATGAAAGCAGTTGAACAGAGCTTAACTTTAATCAGGCGTTCTGTGGCCAAAGGAAAGCACCTGCAACAACATATTCAACATATTTGCATCGTCTGAACTCTGAGTCAAAGCGTTTGTTAGCGGCGCAGGTGCTTTCTCCGAGCTGTGGCATTCAATCCGCCCCGACCTCACCTCTGCAGGATAAACACAACAAAGGGCGAGTCCTGGGACGTTGGAGAACCGTAGCATAAACAAAAGGGAATTAATGCTCGCTGCTTGTTGTGATTAATTATTCTAAAGAAACCAGAGGCTGAATAACAAGATAACAGGAAGGATCCATGTTTCTATAAAAGAAATGCAATATTTCACATAAATCAACTCTCCCTCCCGAGCCGAATCGGTTATTTTGTGCAGATTTTGTCTGTTTCTACTTCACGCCGTCCAATTAACAAGCAAAGCAACGGGGGCGTCTTAAGAAAGAAAAGCAGCTTGTTATCTGGACGGTTTTGGTAACCTGTCATCCTGCCTGGTGGTGATTGGAGCAGATCTGAGTCCGGTCGTCGTCACTTCGCCGAGGCCGGGTGAACCTGTCAGAGCCCATTGCTGTAATTTACCTCTTCTGAGAGTTCACTCGTGAGTTTTGAATACCTGCTCAGCATGATTGCTTCACTGCGACTCCCCTCGTAAAGATAAAATCCCCCTCCTGGCCGCCGCTGCCTCAGAGCCAGAGAGCTTTTCCTCCGAGCCTCTGATGGATGGCTGGCATTATTTTTATCACTGTAACATAATCAGCCTGTGTGGCCTCTGCCTTTGTGTTGTGTAGGCTCTGGTAGCATAACTAAAAATACACCTACTTCATATTGTACCTGCACAATCAGTCATGTGGAATTGGAGGTGAAAGATCATTTACGGTATTAAATATGCATGATTTATTGGGGATTCGTCGCACACGGGCATCAATCATGACTGATGCACGCGGAGGACTGCAGCTCACGTACAACCAACCGCACAATAACCTGCATGAACAATTTATTATCACATGCAGCTCTCAAGATACATCATAACGGAATTTAAGCTAAATTAGGATTCTGCTTGTAAAGCTTAAAGGTGTAACTGGAGGGCTCTAACAAATAAGTTATGAAATGCCTGCTGGGTTTTCTGATAGAGATAAAGCAGATACAATAATAAATTCTTCCTAAATTAGTGGCAGATGTTTAATTCAGTAGGCGGTGAACATCATCTGGGCTGAAACGGCACTAATGAGATGAAGGCAAACCGCATCGAAGGTGACGGCCGCCCTCTTTTTGTCCCGTCTCTACATCTGCCTCCGCCGTCCCCGTACTTTAATGTCGGCCTCGTTTCTGAAATTTTCTTTTGGCCCAATCAGGCAACCCGCAACACCCATAAGCACGAATTTGTTGCCGGGCTTACACGAAACAACATCAGAAAACGCCGCCCCGCTTACTGGAGCACACGTCTGTTTCTGGGAACCTCTGATCTGTGGGTTTTTCACGTCGATCCAATTTCCCCGGATGAATCATCCGACAGTGACTCCAAACTATTGTGCGAAGCTTGTGCTTTTGTTTCAGGGCCTGAAAGTAGACGCAAACTTCTTCCCGTTCACAGTCTTGATCATGTGATTTGATTGGACAAGAGATGTTCCAGGAGTCTCGCTCCTCTCCCGGCTGCTCCTTCCTTTCCCCTTCCACGTCTTTCCGTTCATCTTTTAGTTTCACCACCACTGGCTGAGGCAGAATGGCCGTCCACAGGTAGCCTTGGATCCTCCCAAAGTCCATCGCCAAGAGCTGCTCATGCGATCGTTGGGTTTCTATTAGAAGTCTGTGTGCTAAGTGTCTGAAACCCACCGGACGCTAATACACATTCACTAACTTGGCTTCATCTTTGTATAAAATCAAGCTCCTATAAAGTGGAGCTCTCAGAAGAGCCGCCAGCGTTTCGATGAAGGCCGTGGAGCAGCTGCCGAGGTTCTAAGAGCAGTTTAAGTCACACACACACACACACACGCAACACAAGACTCCTCGTGACCAGTAATTTAGTGGTTCTGCTTTGAAGGGAGGTGGTCACATGTCAGCGAGACCTGGCAGTGTTTCCCTGAGGACAGAGTCTGACGGTTAGTGGAGCTGCACTCGGCTTACCAGGAGGAAGTTCAAACGCGGCGAGTTGTGGCTGTCGATCAGCGTGTTCATGTTCGGCGTGTTCTCATCCCACGAGAACGCATGCAGCGCGTCAAACGGCGAGACTCTCTCACTCCTCGCTGGTTTTGGCTTTAGAGTTGTTTTTTTTTTTTTTTTTTTTTTTTTCTGATGTAAACATCTTACATGTGTCTGTGAAAGGGTGTGTGATTGACTCGCCACCTCTCTGGCGAGCTTAGTTTATTTATTTCTGGCTCAAAACGCTGATGTGTTGGAGCCCCTGTGGACCTCAAGTGCTAAACGTTAGCTGATTGTAAAAGACTTCACATTTCTGTTCAGAAAGATGACAAAATGGGTTCCATTTGATATTTCTTTGCATTTTTAGGTCTATTCTGTTCACCAGTGTTTGTTTTTGTTTTTGAATTCATGTTTATTTGTCAACAACAACAGACCTCACTCAGATAAGGAATATTTGGGTGGAGTTGTGCACCGTTATATTACACTTGCATTCAAAGACTGTCCCCATAGTGTCAAAGGTTCTTTCTTTCTTTATTCATTTTTCCATTTCTATGATTTCTTACCTGTTTATTTATATTTTACCCTTTTAGACAGCTCCGTTGGAGGTGTTTGGTACCTACAAATACTACATGCCGGTACACAGTCACTCACGCAGTGTTTTATTTACGTCGGCGCTCATGCATTTACACACATTCGACGTCCTGCACAAAGAATTACTACACTTCACTGTAGTGTCGTTCTCCTCGCTGTGAATCGCCGAACGCCTGAAAAGCCACAAAAGTTCTGTGAGTTTAGGCAGAGATGAGGTGCTGGACGAGGAACGTGAACTATTCCACCGTAGTTTGTGCACCGTTGTTTGTGCGCTTGATCTTGTCTTTGAAACATTCACCGGCTTTCACGTTTCTTTCTTTTTTTTTTTCTTTTTATGGGACATTTTCTGAGCCGGCTGTTGATGTTTGCCCCCTGAAGAAACATTCTGCGTCTCTTTTCTCTGACTTCTGCAGCGTTTAAAGCCACAGAACGGCCTTGCAGACCAGAAGCTTTGCCTTTGTGAGCAGGTCAGACTTTTCGGAGATGTCTGCACGGAGCTGTACAAAAGCCCCAGTGGCACGGCAGATGTGACGGTGTACCTGACTGTCAAGGAGAGGTGACTTCTGAGGAAGGGCAAAGCAGTCTAACAGTTTTTATGCCTTATGCTCTCAGTGGTTATTGTTGGCCAGGGTCCGGTGGGGACTGATGGAGAAATTTAATCCACCTTGAATCTCTTGCACGATGGACTTAATGGATCCATACACTTCTCATACTGATGTCTTTTGGGCCAATATTTCATTTACCAGTGACGTTGGCATTTGTTAAATATCTGTGACAATGTGTTCGGAGGCTAAACTAAAAAAACAAAAACAACTGAAAACTTGTTCATTCATTCATTGTGTGAATGAATACTTCAAACTCGGATGCACAGCAGCATATTTTGCATCAATAAATGCACTGATGAGTTTGTCGCCGACAGTGATATTTCAAATTCGGACGCTCTCTCCCGGCTTCTCACAAGCCTTCACATCTGTTAGCGAAGCACAAGGCTTCTCTGTGTCGGCCGCTGTGTGAGACACAAGGGTCTTTTCAGCAACTCCGTTCTTCAACCACTTTCATGCGTCATTGTAGGGGCACGGTGCTTTTGACATCCGTGTATAGACGGACACTGCACACGAGGAGGAGGCGCGCTGGAGGAATCCAGCTCACAATGCCGTAAGGACGTCACGCCGGTGACGGATTCCAGTTTGAGTTCAACAACAACGGCAAAGCAGCTCGTGGAGAATGTGAGGACACCGTCAGCTGTGGATGTCGGGAAAGCGCGGAGTGAGGCCGCTTTAGACATAAAAATGAATATTGTACATAGATTGGGCGTCAGTACATGATGGGTTGAGGGTGGACCCGGTACCTTTGATGGCTTTTGTTATATACATTAATTTAAATATAGTTGAATCAAATAAACCATCTTCTCCCTGTTCTTATTAATTAGTCATTCTAATTAACTTCACTTGGGAGGAAATCTGATGAAAGACAGACATTGGGAATAATATCACTTATAAAACATAATTATCTGCCGTTCTGTTTCGCTCAATAGTGTTTAGCGAATATACACTAAGTGCAAATACTCTTTATATGTCGACTGACAGGGAAATAAGTCCTTCGTTTCCACATGAATGACATCAATTTTCATCTTAAATGCTCCACAATATTAAGAAGACATCTATAAATGTCATTATCAACAGTTTGCCGGCAGCATGCACGGCGGGATTGTACATGTGCATATTTAAATAGAAGAACTTTTTCAACTTCTTATCCACTTCTCAGGCAGAGTTGTTCACGTAACAGCTTCACCTCAACACTGAAAAGAGAAAATTGGACTTTTGATGCTGGTTGATGTTTGATCGGTGGGGGTGGGGGCAGCTGTTCACGGCGGACAAGCTTGTTGACAGTCCTCGTGTCAGCTGAGAGGTCCCTGATCCCTTCTTGTTAAAAATGCCATTAAAGCCAGTACCACAACACCAGGAAGTGTGAATTGAGATAATTGTTTTTATAACAAGGTGTGATATTTGTTTAACACAAAATCTGAGGATATTTCACGCAAAATAATCCATAAATTGTGTATTTTCATGCAACATGGGTGGAAACAAGGTGCTTGATGGCCTGAAGAGGAGAAGAGGGCAAACAGCCCTTTGCTATAAGAACAACAACACAGGAGCCCAGAAGACCCCATGGATGTGCAGTAACACCATTTATTCTGAAAATAGCAGGTACGACGGAAGCCTCCCCCGGGGGTCTAGATGCTGGAGGTGGTGGAGCAGATCCGGTAGATGGAGGTGGAACTTCTTGGATGAGAACATCGGGGCGAACAGATGGCAAAGGGCAGGAGGTGCGTTGTGTAATCACGCCTGCCCGTGAGCTCCCAGACAGAGCACAGCGAGCTGATTGGTTCGATGAAGTGATATCAGGACTGACGATTTGAACGGACAGGGACATGGGAAGTGACGGGATGTGGCAGGAAGTCCCGGCAGAGGGCGAAACGTGTGCGTTTGTCCAGGGCCTCGTTAATCACAGATCCACAGCCTCCTCACTCTCCCCAACGACACAGTCTCATTTCATTCCTCACGCAGCTGCAACTGTTTGAATAATTTCTTGGAAGCATGAAATCTTAAAAAATAGCCTCGGAACAAAGACTTATGGGAACGCCCACTGATAGCAGCTGCCCACGAACATATTGAACCGTGCTTAACGCTGGCAACTGTTGCAGAAATCATCACCTTAGGGGACCGTGTGGGTCTACATGAAAGGCAGCTCTGGAGCTTGAGTAAGTACATTTACTTAAGTACTGTACTAAGATTAATATTTAAGTACGTCGAGTAGTTCCACATTCAGCAACTTTTGCTTCTCATCCTTGCAGTTTTCTGCAACTATACAAGTTTTTCCTTCACTTTATGAGTCCTCCATCTCTTGGTAAAACTGCTTACGCTCAAAGAAAATGTCCTCTGGCTGCCGTTTCTTAACCCTCCGCTGACCCCTGAGATTTTTTCTCTCACCCCCCCGACCCACTCTTTTGCTTTCATCCTTGGCTTCCCATGACCCGCCCTCCCCTCCCCAGCTTGACCGCGTGGGACCGCCCCTAAAAAACATCCTGTGCAAGGCTCAGGCCTACGTGAAGGGTTCATGGTGAACATGGAAGGTCTGTGACCAGAGCTTCAGGGCACAAACACAACTCTCGTCTCAGGGACAAAATACGAAAACTGCATTAGAAGGGGTCGCGACACTGTGACACGATGGCAGCTGCAGAGACGTGTCGCAAGCCCCAGTGTGTTGAGCACAGATCAATACTTTTAATAATACTTCACCCGTATGAGGCTTAATACAGGAATAGTGGCCGGTTAACAAGCAATTAGTGTTTAAAACAACCTTCTGCCTCTGTGATTAGACTGCTAGCATCATACAAAGCTGTTAAGTAGATTTCTCATTTTCGGAGTGGTGGCATAGGGGAGTGTTGATTGCGAATGAATCTGCAGCACATTATTGAAATCTGTGCTCAACTTCTGATGTAGGTTTTCCTGTGGTATAAATATTTGACACATGTTCAGGCCGACGCCCAAACGTCCGGTCGCATTCGGATGACCTTGACGACGACCCCACAAAGACGAAAATACCCGTGACTACCCTCCACTCCCTTCCAACTTGAGAAGCCTTGGAACGCTGGGTGAAACCTCTTCATGCATCTACAATCGGTTGTCCTCGATTAAACTCGGATGAAATAATGACATGAGTTGTTGTACAAAACATTTTCTTACATCCGTCAAAGGGAGCGAGCTACGCTGCTGTCAGCGCGCAGCACTTATATTCATAAAATTTGTTCTATGAAATTAGTAAAAAAAACAAGCAAAAGTGTTAAACGTTCTCAATAAAGTCACAGATGGTGTGGACAGGTTGTCCTCAGGTGCTGTTGGACCTCACCTGCAAAAGGAGAAAAGAAAAAATCCAAACGGTCTTTGCTCACTGTCCACTGTCAACATCCAACGCCGTAACGTTATGGACTTGTCTCGCCGTAGAAAGGTCAGCGGTTTCCATCATTCCAGAGAAACAATATACTGAAACAGCCCTGCACGTCAAACTGTCCTTGAACGAGACCCTGAACTCCTGCCTCTTCCCTCACTCCCAATATGAGTGTTGGCCAAATGCCTTAAATGCAAATGTGCACCATTTTTCACAGCGGCCCCACTCAGCAAAAAGATAAAATTGTTCCTTACATTGGCAATATTTTTACAGCTTATTTTTACGTGCTGTGGAATCCGTTTTATACCTCATATACATTATACAAATGGGTCTAATAATATTCTGACACGAACATTAGCATTTAGCAAATTGAGACGCTCTTATTTATTCCAGGAAACATTTTTCAACCATTAGAACGGCGTGCGAGACATTTGATTGCTCTGTGGTTTGGGTTCAAATTAGTCGGATACATCAAAAGTTTAGAGCGCCCGTCTGAATGGTTCAGGACGTCAGGGTACCGGCTCCTGGTTCCCTCGCCATCCATCACCCGTTAGCGCGACTGATTATTGTGGCAAAAGATAATTACACACAGCACCACGCTGCGTCGCACCGAGGAACACTAACGCTTGTCTGACCACCTGAACAACATCTCTGGGAGGAGTAAGTGTGCAGGTCTGATCGCACCACCGGGTGCTTGTTGTGATAAATTAACTAGCGCGGGCTTGCTCTTTTTTATTTTTTTTTTTTTTGAGCAGATGAAAACAAGTATTTCCATTTCGCTTTTACTCTGGATCTTGACAACATCAGAAAAGAAACTACTTAAACAGGATTCCCAGTCTTGCAAACATCAAACTTTTATTTAAACGACCTCAGGACCCACACGTCCGTTCCTGACGGTTGATAAACTAGAATACATCTGCTAATTTTAACCGTGTGTGGGTACGTTATCCCTTTGAGTCGTGCAGATGCAATCTGCATCCTTAATTCTTTGTCCGTTCTCTCGCTTGAACCACTAATGTACTTCTCAGCGTGGAGGAGCACAAATCAAATGACCTTCATCCTTTTGTTGTCATGAAGAAACTCTTTGACGTTACATAAGATACTGTCAAGTACTGTTAGTGGTGTGTCAGTGAAAATAGTAGTTAATTGTCTCACACACAGGGCGCCACGTAACCTCAGGTATTGTGACAAATATCGCGGTTGCTTTGCGTTTTAGTTTCACCTGTGAGCACTGCTCAGCTGATATCGATAAAATGCGTGTACCCCCGCTATCATGGAGTCAGATTCCAGACAATCTCCCCTCCACAGAAACAAAACATATCTCTACTTGCCAGCGTTTTCATGCTGAGATCCAAATTAAAACACAATTTGTCTCAGATGCAATCTATTTCCCCCCCCTTGAGCTGCAAGTAGTTTCTGTATTGATGGAAAATCAGGATAACCTTGACTGTCGTGAAGGAAGATAAACAGACCATGAGGCTGGTTCTGATCAGCATATGAACCTGAAAATAAAGCAAGTGTAATTAGACCGAAAATAAAGGACTTTGGTATTTAAATGATCTCAGTGTCGGCAAAGGGCAGGATATCTTTGTTTGGTTTGGTTTTCTACGAGCACGTAACAGCACAGCTCACAGCCGTAAATCTCCCTTATATATAAGTGTGAGTATCCTTAAAACATCCCCTGCCTTATCTTTACACTGGGACTGAGGCACAGCAGTTTTTTCTGCCTCATGTCCCCAAAGTAAAATAAATTGGTAGTGTGTGCAAGCGGCAGGCTGTGTGT
>CAAKHB010002605.1:10624-27436 GCA_901007665.1 Aeoliscus strigatus
ACACATCAATTAACATCATCAGCGTTCATTCACATATTAAAGCAGGAAATAATAATAATAATAATAATAATACATTTTTTGCAACTATTAATAATATTCTATAAGTAACTGTAATTTAATTACACATCTGTCTAGTATTGTAACTGATCAAATTTATGTTCACACACAAACAAACACACACACCCTTCTTTTACATCATGGGGACCAATCATCAGTGTTGGGGAGTACTTAGCTACATGTGATGATTAACAGTTAAAAAAAAGCCTGCACACATTTACTAGCCTCTCCTTACACTTTAGCTGAAGCAGGTAAATCCTTCAGCCTGGCATGGTAGTGCTCCAGTCGTTGGTGCACATAAATGCATGTGGACAGCAGCGTGGGCAGGTTCTTCAGAGGTGCGGAGGATGGGACCTCCACGGTCCGCTTCTCTAAACGGCCCAGTATGGCAAACGCTGCTCTGCCACACGCTTCCACAAAACTTGACCGCACCTCCAAGAGAGGGTTGTCCTTGCAGGCTGCTGCCAGGGGTAGTAAGGTATCCAGCTCATTCATGATTGTGCCGCAAAACTGCGGTGAGACAGAGAGGAAAGAGCATTTGAGGGAAACATCAAGAACAGAGAAAGGCACGTGAAGAAAATCTTAAAAATATATACAATGGATTTGCAGGGAGTGAATAAAGAAAGTGGAGGCAGAGGCAATGAAGACAGGTCTATAAAGTATTTCTATATCTGGGGTCTCAAACTCGCGGCTCACGGGCGAATTGTGGCCGCCGGATGATATTTTGCGGCTCCGAGCTTGATATGAAAGTTTAATGTTAGTGCGGCCCACGAGTTTTGTGTGAATGTCACTTTCCTTTCTGAAAAAAACGGCCAATCACAGTAGGGTACATGGCTCCCAGGGCCAGGCCATCGGCCGGGATTGATGCCAGCAGAGAAACATTTCACAGCAACTATGGTGGCAACCGTAAGCATTCACATGGATATTATGTTATTATTTTGATAATTAGGTTATTATTCGTAAATTGTGAATTTCATCTATCTATCTATCTATCTATCTATCTATCTATCTATCTATCTATCTATCTATCTATCTATCTATCTATCTATCTATCTATCTATCTATCTATCTATCTATCTATCTATCTATCTATCTATCTACAGTGCCATTCCATTGTTTTATTTTCCATTCCATCCCATTTAAGTTAAAGAACTATTAATAATGTCATTGGAAAATATTTGTAACAATGTTTTTTTTGTAGAATACCTGATGCGGCCCAGCCTCACCCAGACACTGCCACCAGCAGCCCCCAGGTAAATTGAGTTTGAAATCCCTGATCTGTATATACCTAATAACCACCAGGTTAAGTAAAAACATTCAAAGCCAGATATAAACATACATCATTGACAGAATTGTACCACAACGGCGAATCATCCAAGGCAACGACCTGCCTGTCACTTCCACTCTTGTCACTTCAAAATCTTGGGCAGGAGGATGGAACAAACCAACTCATGACTCATGTGACACCGGTGCTGTATGCACACAGATGTGATGTGAAGAAAGGAGAGAAAAAGGAACGGTGCTCAAAGAGAGCGAGAGAGAGGAAATGAGAGCTAGAAGCCTCAGGGTGAACTCTATAAACTGTGTGAACGGCAAACATGATGCATCTCACTTCTCCACGTGTCCTGGAGAAAGGCCTATGGGGAAGAGGGAGCGGAGAATGGCTGATGACGCTTCTTTGAACACGTTGGGTATTTATATGCTTGCTGAGATACCAAAGAGCATTCTGGGGCCTTTGCATTTCTATGGTTTCTTTCCATAGAAAGAGTCAAGTACAACACATTCTTAAACAGGCCAGTTGATTTAGCTGTATATCTGGATTTGAGAGGTAAGTGGGTGTAATTTTAAATAATTCTATTCAACGATGTGTTTCAATGTCCTTTTTAACTTGTGCTGAACAAATCACTTCAGACTACTTGCAGCGCCACACACGCTTTCCTTTGACTGACTTTACCGGCTGGATGGAGAGTTCGACATTCTGTCAGTTCATGGCTTCGTCATGTGTGCACAATTGACAATCTCACTGTCTCTTTGCACTGTTTTGTCCATAAAAGGTTCCTGTGGGGTTAAAGGCCTCGGAGAAGAGGGTTGTTTAGACAATCAAGTCAATATCTGACTGTATGCAGTCGTTAGGAGCTCAGCTTTGAGACGACTGATCTGCCAGGGTGATGGAGAGCAGACACACAGTGTGGCTCACATGTCCACAAACACACGGCGGACAGTCGTCTGAAACTTAAGTAGCTCAGACCAAAGTCTGGAATCCCACCAGGACTATTGCGTCAAGATGAGCAGGGCCTTGGGGCGCGGTTTGAAGTGATAGCGAGGCAGAATTTGGATTAGACGGACCAGGGTGAGAGCTGAAGATGGGGAAAGAGAAGAGTTTTATGTTGATAGGTCCCACTACTTTTTTTTACAGTGCCAGTAGTTTTTTGTCACAGACAGAGAGAAGAGAGACGGAGCAGGATATGATCTGATGGACTGATTCACTGTGGATGGATTTACACACTGAACCTGAGTCCTGCGTGATCTTCAGTGGTTTAAACTGGCAGATCAATGCCGAACTGTAGATCAGTTCACAATATGTAGAACATGCTAAGATCCGCGTTCACGCCCGTCATTCAGTGATGAAATTTGGAAAATGTCAAGCTTGCCAAGGAGAGTCTGGCGCGTTTCAGCACTTCAAGAAGCGGAGCTGAAAGGAGTGGGAGTGCGGCGGCAGTCGGTTCCGTGGTCTCCCTACCCTCCCCTTTTCACAGCGGCAAGGGGGTTGAAGTCTCTGTATCCACCACATTTCAAACCAAACCAAACTTTCAAACCAACTAAACCTCTGTTTAGTTGTTCAGTTTATTTCCAGTTTCCAAGGGAGAGCGACTGAAAGTGAGCGGATCTTGTTACCGCAGCAACACAAACGAGAGTGGCATCATTTTACGCTCACTTTTACGGTCAAAGATCACCTTTCGGACAGTTCTATTTTCTCTGTAAACACAAAACTGCCACTCCGAGAGCTGGGAAAGTCTTGTGCTACCTCATTTCCAGCTCTTACTAAAAAACTCTTTTGCATTTAGCACAGATTGGTCTTGGTGGAGCAGTGGTGAGCACCGTCGCTTCACTCGGTACTCCAGCTTCCTTCCACTTCCAAAAGCATGCCCTGCTGTTTTGGTTCCTCTTCATTGCCCGTAGGTGTGAATGCGAGTGTGAATGGTTGTCTGTACGTGTTAGTCCTGCGATGAGGTGCTGACCACTGACAGCTGGGATCAGCTCCGACTTAACAACGACCCTTAACAGGAGCAAGCCGAAGATAACTAACGAACAAAACTGCCAATAGAAATACAGTAAGTGCTCAGCTGGCTGAAGCTAGTGTGTAGCTAGTGTATGGTAATTCAGACACCAGTGGTGGCTGACATGAAAGGAGGAAGAGTGCGGTGTGAACATATGAATGTGTATATGTGAAGTATTGATCCATCATAATGCCTTTGAAGCAGCCACATTTCATGCTAGCGCCTTGTATAGTAATTTGCTCTCTGCTCAAACACCAGGACACGTGTCAGGAAAGGACAAGGGAGAAAAATATATATGTAATATGGAACAGGCTTGTCTCAGACGTCTGCCGGGCCCGATGTTATTCAATGCAAATGCATGCATGTATAACCTTTGGGCTGAAAAGCTCTAATCTTTGAAGCGTTGACCTACACGTAAATATGTTGTACAGGTCTGGAGCACAGGCAAATTCTGACACTCGTTAGCGATGAGAGACACAAAAAGGGATCTGAGGAGGAGAAGGAGAGGGGAGGGAGTGAGAATTGGACATGTGTTAATCTGCAGTGGGATGCAGCGTGTCCAATGAAAGTTTCAGGAAGTAGACAGAATGTAAAGTGTCATTTTAAGGAGAGTTAAGCCAAAACACAAAAACTGCTCTCTCCCAATGGTTCTTTCTGAGACGAGTCATCTCTCAGTGTTTTCCCAGCTCATGTCTCATCATGTCTCATCCCATCGTCATGACTGGCTCAGGGCAACTTTAGTTCATTTTGTCACTTAAAATAATGGTTGGTGTCATATTTTGAATTCATTCTCTCCTGCTTGCTCATGGTTGTGCTGGAGCCGATCCCAACAACAACCACTCACACCTACGGGCAATTTACAGTGACCAATTAACTTCTGCATGCCTTTGGAGGTGGGAGAAAGCTGGAATACCTGGAGAGAACTCACACAGACACAGGGAGAGTATGTAAACCAGGGACTTTTCTGCTATGAGGCAACAGTGCTAACCACTACATCACTGTGTCACCCATTCACATTTTTCGCATCAAGAGCTGACTCAAATTCTTTATCCTTCTCTCCTCTCTAGCCTCATTACCAATGTACCTGCATTCAAGAGAATACTTCCACAATATTAATTTACTGATACTGATACTGATCTCACTGACTTCCCACTAGAACGGACATGTCTGCTTCTAGTGTATCTTTGTTATTATAGTGTATATTTGTACGATGATGAGATGTTGGTTAGTTTGGAAGAAAGGATAAACAGGAGAGAAACAACGGTGTGGGCCGTCATTTGTCCGTCCAGGGGGCAGAAATGATTGAACGCAACACTGACACATTATTGCTTAAGTGCTAGTGGAAACGTTATTAACTATTTACACATCCGACATTTACAGATCAAGTCCAACACTCACTCTTGTTTTGGGGACTGAAAATGCTACTGCTGGACTAATGCATTTTTCAGTAGTTTCACAGAACAGGAGCTCAGTAGCTGATATATAAAACAATTCCATGTTGGGGAAACTGGTGAAAATAAAACTGCCCGGTCAAAGAGAATAAAAATATTTGATGTTCGATTCAAGAATGCAGCCAGTGGTAGTTTTGAAAATGAAGCTTACAGCTTCTTCATACGTGTTAGTGTGGCTGTGGTGTACCACTGAGTCGTGGGATTATTATGACATCACATCTTATTCTGTCAGAAAGCAAAACTCTGACAGGACACGGTTTGTTTTGTTCAGTAGCAGTACCTTGGCTATCATTTTTGGTGTCTCTCTGTCTGAGTAGTTGTAGACGGTGTCTTCTCTGAGAGGCGTGTTTCCGTCAGCGGCGGCTGTGCGTCCTCTAGTTTTACTCAGGAGGATCGTGCTCTGTCCGGAATGATGTGAGGCCTCCTCCTGCTGCAGACTCTTGGTGCAAACATCCTCCAGTACCACTTTAACGCAGTGAGCCATGTGAGGGGCCAGCCCCTGAAACGCTGACCTCCAATCAAACTCAAGAGCCTGTGCCTGCCAAACAGGAAAAGAGCCAATGAATGTAGAACCGCCAATCAAACACACACATACAAATAATAAAACAACCCCACCTCCAACGTGTGGTGTGTTTCTGACGGAAACTTTTTGTCTTCTCCTGTCACGTCCGAGTGTTCCTTTGTCTTTTTCAAGATACCTGAATGAGCAAAAACATTCCAACAGTTTATAACTGAGGCTGGCTAGCTAATGAAATCAGACAAAGGAAACCTGACTGGTGGCCTCAAAATACTACAAAGTAATAGTTTCTACGTACTGTGTATATTTTTTTTTCAGTTTTCAATGTTTTTTTCAATGCACACACACACACACATATGGAATATTATGGAAAACTTTTCTCCACAACAACCAGCATCTGTCTATGTGCTTCTGGTGGGGAGTATTAGAAGTTTGAATACACAACAAAAATGCCAAAATGTGAACATTTGCCTTCAAATGACTGAGACAATAGCCTGAAGTCTTACCCACTCCCCTTGCAAATTCGATAACAATATGACAGAAAATTTGCATTTTACAGGTTTTTGCAGGGGTATGTCCAGATGTCCCAGAGGTGTTCCATTTGGAAAGCACAGTCACATCCTATGGAAAAAGGGCCGCTACAAGTAACAGGTGGTTCGGTCTAAAGTGTGAATAATTTATATGAAAAACACCCCCACACAACAAACTACATGTTTTACATTAGTAAAGTGGAGGGACATCTTTTTTTCTGGCTATTGTGCCATGGAAACAGATATTTGTCGATTGGGTCAAGTGAACTGTGGCTAATACAGACAGGCTAACATAATAACGTCTTTATTATCAAGAATGTGAGGAAAATATGGGCATCTGATATGCATCTGACGGAAACTAAGAACATTTTCAGCAGTGGACAGCATGTCTTTATGGATGTAAGGTTTGATGTAGACTACTGGTGAGCACACGTACTGGATCCTGTCCAACATAAGAGGGCAGTTTGGGTGCAGTTTTATCTGCTTTTGGAAAACCTAGAGGGAAAACAGGTGAGTTGTCTACTGATGATCCTATCCTGACCTGGCAGCAGACTGTCAGAGTATTAAGTGGTTAATGAATCTAAAATATATTAACTTTTTACTGTTTGAACTGTATTATTGCACATAAATGTTCTATTGAAATACCATAGTTATTATATGTAACATGTACAGTAAAGGTAGTTAATTTTACTTTTATAATTGTGTTTCTATGTTTTGGTTGGAGCTGCTATAAGTGATTCGGAATTATGCAGCATTTCTTCAGATCTATGCATTATTTAGCATGAAAAAAAATCTATTTGCTGTAAGATGTGACACCCCTAAAGACAGACTAAAATAAAAATAATAACAACATGCAAGCAGCTGAATATACTGACGCTCACCCACCAGCAACTAACATAATAGACACAGTGATTGGAGAAAAGCTGTAGATGCTTCAGAGATCTGGAACATATGGTAAATGTGAGTAGCCGAGGTTTCATGTGTCTACATTTAAGGCTGGATTTGAACCCATGAAGCATCAACTGTACATGGTGACGTGTGTGTGTGTGTGTGTGTGTGTGTGTGTGTGTGTGAAGGGGGTGACATGAGACAAGCATACAGGATGTTGATGGTTACGTTGCAACATAAAGCTTCAATCTGAAGGCGAGGAGCGAGACCCAAGGCGAAGCAATTTAGGCGAACAAGCCTGCATGGAATGGAAGGAGGAGGAAGCAGCGAACACATCACTTTTTGACCTTTAAGCCCATCTGATGAATTTCTGGTAATTAAGCCATTTGATTGCCTGGAATTAATGACTTGGATAACTGCCCTTTAAAGGCTGTTTACTTCTCTGTAAATTGAGCTTTCCTGCAGGTCTTGTTTTTGTAAATGTAACCTTTATGGAAATTACTGCACGCACCGAAAGCTTTCATTTAACATCTCCGCAGCCGCGGTTCAAAGGGCAGAGAGGAGAAAGATACTAAAGGGGATAACACCCGGCTAAAATACCCCTTTCCTTCAGACGTAGCACGTCTGGCTAGAAATGAAGCAATAATGTGTGAATGTGTGTGTTTTATGAGGGTCAGGAATCCTGAGCTGTAAGCAACCACACAGCACCAACGGGTGAAAAGTAACTCCTTAATGCTGAGTGTTTGAAAAACACTTTCAATTTCATTTACTGACAGAAAAGGTTGAATGAAAAGGACGGTGTTAGTAGTATGCTTTTTATTTAAATCATGATATGGGCTCCAGCTCTCCTATGTCGACTGAGTTCAAATCTTGTGGGATTCAGGACGCAAGTTCCTGTATTCACCCTTCAAGATGTTACAAAGTCTTTGGTTTGATGAAAGAGTGAGGCGGGATCATCCTTGAAATTGTACCTACTTGTAAAACAAATGATACACATATACAAATGCATTTATTCATATTTAGAAGTATTTTCAGTAAGGGAGTTACTTTTCTGCCATCCTGTATATTTGGATGGAGAGTTGGTGTTTCTGTTATTATGCTCAGTGAAACTTTAAGTCAAAATTGTAATGTTAAGTGAAAAAAAATGCCCACTGGGTCGACAGACATGTCGACTCAGGCATTGAAAGTTTCTCCTTGACAAAATCACGTCATGCAAAATGCATCTAAGGTGAAGAATATTTTTGTTGTTATTATTGCCCTAAAAAACACACATTTTCCTTCAGCTGTGAAACATGTATGCATGTGCTTGTCTTGGAAGGATGGGTGGAGGGATGGAAGGAGGGATGGATGGATGGATGGATGGAGTCGTACCTTTTACACAGGGAGCCTCTCCTGTGCAATTCATGAAGGTAACATCCGTGACCAGCTCCTTGATATCGCTCTCGAACCTCAGCAGTGTGCAGGCCAGCTGGGTTAAGGCCCTCAACTGGTGGGAGGTCAAATTGAAGCTCCTGCTTGTCAGGGGAAGCTCCATCGGTGCTGCACAGAAAGAAAAAAAGACCAAAAATAACAACAACAACAACAATAATTTAAAGCAGCCAAAATGCTCAGTGTATTCAGTGATGTAGAATAAGAGAGGAAGAGGTAGTTGGAGAGAACAATGCGGTAGAAGTAAACAATATCAGAAAAGTCGGTTCAACTTTCAACCAACCTGCTCTCATCAGAAAACACACACACACACACCTTGCACGACACCTCTTATAAATAACGACCCACTCATGTTTTCCCCATGCACAGCATAAACAAAGGGAGAGCAGCAGAATATGCAAAACTTTGCTCCCTGAGAAGTCACACATGCACACCCTCCTCTTCCGGCACAACTTTTTTTTTTTTTTACCCCCCTAACCCGCCAGTGACCCCCTCGGCAAATATGGATTTCCCATTTTGGAAGCTGCCAAAGCCATCACCCGGGGATGTTCCGCATTAAGCTAGAGAATGGGTGGCTGGGAGATGCGTTGCCATACTCGCAGACACATGCACAAATACTTTTGTGTGTCCGCTTAAATGAGCTCCTCCGCTGCAAAGGCATTTGGATGAGCTCGGAATTAGCCGTGATTCTCAAAGCGCAGAGATGATTGAGTGTTGCAAGGGGAAGAATGAAGAGGGACGTCCTTTTCCAATAATTGTAACATTATTGCCTCTGGATCCTAATGTAATTTTGCAATATTGTTAAGCAATCTGACAATATGACAACACAGTGTCCCGACGGACATGGTTTTATCATGCATGAGGCTTGACTCCCGCATGGTGTGTGAGTGTGTGTTGGTGTTTACATTATGTGTGAGAGAGGCTGCATTCGTACGTGTCTGAGTCCAGCACGTGTTTGTGTGCATGTAACGCAGGTCATTAAGAATAACTTGGGGAGACTTTCACGCACGCATTTGCACACGTCAGTCTTGCAGGATAATTGCCACGCTGCACCCACTTTCTGTGGTCACTGTGGGATATACTCTGACCTCAAGTGTGTCTACAGGTGTATACATCTATTTAAGAGTGTGTGTGTGTGTGTGAGTGTGTGTGTGTTTATGACTAGATCTGTGTGTGTGTGCAATTAAGCTGCATGGGTTTGCAGCCGGGCAACTGCTCTGTAATGGGGTCCGGCGGGAGCTGGAGCTGGAGCGACTACCTCGCATGAGTGTATGTGTACATGCGTGACCTGGCTGACACCCACGTGCCGGCTTTGCTCATTCGCGCATGCACCACCAATCACGTGTTTGTCAAGTCCCCAGCAAATCAACACAGAGCTCCCTGCGCCTCACGCTGGGACAAAGTAAAGCTGTCAAAACACTCAGAGAGTAAAAAAAAACGGATGAGACGAGGACACTCTAGAGACCTGGACACATCCCAACCCAATCACCTTTCACACTTCCTGTGGGGCATGAACAGAGCTAAACCAGGGTTGATTGACTTTGACGAAAAATATTCATCAACGAGCCCTTTTCACGGATGAAAACTCAATAAAAAACTAAATAAAAAGTCAGACGCAAAGAGAAAGACTGTGACGAAATATAACTGACTTTAGCCAATGAATTAAAACGTTAAATTAAAATGTTAAAGCGGGGCGAATGGAGAGGAGATCCAATCGGAACTGCTCTTTTTGTGGGACAAGTTGGGAAGACGTCCAATCAGAGCAAATCTATTGAGGGTAGGTTGATCTATGTGGAAGCAGCAGACTTGTTTTCAAGGTTTGACAGATGTTTTCACATCAGTTGCATGGTAGCGGAGAAATTATTAACTTCTCTGGAGGTACATGAACATTCACAGTAGGGGGGTTTCTGGATTTAGACACCTTAAGCAACAGCATTACAACTAATTTTTTTCTTACTATTTTGAAAGTTATGATAGTTATTATTTTTTTCCATGTTTTTGAAAATAGAAGACAATAAGTTCAGAGTTTGATGTTTTTTTATTTCAGTAATACTGTACTTCATCTTGAAGTGAGCATGTATATTTCTTCAGGGAGAGCAGGCATGATGCTTCATTTATGTGAGATTATCTTTGGTGAAAAAGCCACGTTCATGTTTTTAACATGAACAATAAAATAAAATGAAATACATGTTTTGTATTACAGCTGTTAAATCTGTGTCCCTATAGCACATTCAAACCTTCATACCATTCCATGACAGACTGATTTCCAATGACCGGATATTGACCGGAAATAACTGATGATATTTTGTCGACTAAAACTAGACTAAGTAAAGACTAAATGGTTGCAGATTAGACTAAAATAAGACTAAAAAACGCTATGTGTGCGTCCAAAGACTAAAGTCTAAATCAGAATTGGCTGTCAAAATGAACACTGAGCCAAACGTTCCTTAACCATGGCTTCATCTTGAGCATCATCTCGCATTCATTCATACACTCACTACATCATGACCTTGAAGTTCACCAGCGCTCTGCCTCACCCTCTCATCAGACTCCATAGGTATTTGTAGTTGTCTTCCTGGCCAAATTGTCCTGCAGCCACAGACATCTTGTACACCTCATTATACTTTTTGTCACAACAGAGAGGCCAAATGGAGGCTCTCATCGCTGGGTGATGGAGAGGGTGTGCTTAAAAGCACCCAGGTGTGTCATATAGCACAGCGCGTAGCATGTCCCATAGAGCAGGATGAGTGAGGGCACGAGCAGGCAGTGGGGTTCAACCAAAGGTCAATGTGCTGAGAATCAATGATGGCAGGGCGGGGTGCTGAAAGCAGGATGGAATCATGTGCTTTGATAAGAGAGCTCCTCTGTATGAAATTCTCCTTCAGACCAATGGTTACCTTATCAGATCATGTACCTTATCAGAATCGTCAGACGGTACATGCAGCGTCACATGTGCGCGGGGCGTGTGTCCGCATCTGTTTGTTGCTTTTATTAGCGACAACCATGTAACAACAACAGGAGGAAAGAAACAGAGCAGGTATTTTTTTTTGGCGAGACAGCAGTCTGTTGCTCTCTCACTCTCCCCACACAAACACACAAACGTGCACAAATGCACGCACACACTGCTCTTGACTGGCAGGCAACAGACAGAAGAGAGAGAGAGGAGCAGATCTAGGGGAAGGGAAAGGGGTAGTGGTTAGGAATGAAAACACGGGGAGGAGAGGGAGGGCGGGACGGGGGAATTCCCTTACCAGTTGTTATTGATTCCGGTGTTTACGGGCGAATAGTTTAATGCCGTTTACAAAACAGAACAGATGCAACCAGTGAGCAAAAAGGTAAACAATTGCTGTGTGGCGTGCTGCCAAATCCCCAGACTGATGTATTAAACTCACGGTGAAGAGCATTTTCCCCTTTGGCTGCACTTATTGCCACTTCATTTCCTCTGCGCTCAGACACACACTCTGCTTCTTGGCTTGTCTTTCTTTCCTTGTTCGTCCTCCCACTTATCTGAGATAAAAAAAAAGGAGATGGGCATAGTACGCGTTTGGCCGTCTGGCTATTTTCTGTCCTTCTCTGACCCAGGAGGCCCAGTTCTTCCTAACAGAGCCATTAGTAGGGGGAATTGCATGTGTCGGACATGGCCAAAAACCAATTATTAGACACTTTCTACCAAATGATACCCGAGTCTTTAGGGAATGGGCAATCATGCAATAATTTAGCCACTGATTTAATTTCTCTCCAGCACAGCATTTCTCCCTCTCTCATCCCCTGTCCCTCATCTCCGCTCTTTCTCTCGTTCTGTCTCTGAAGTGTAAATCAGACCATCAGAGCGTCCTGCCTCTCCCGCAGCAGCACACTGTCCAACTGGCCTTCAGCTCTTCATGTGACAATGTGTGGAGACACGTGACACAGCAAGAAGGTGGAAGCTGGTTGGACTGACGGTGCCTCCATAAGCATGCTGGGGTTAATTGGTCATTCTGGTCTGTAGGTGTGAATGTGATGGTGAATGCTCGTCTGTCCTTCATGAATGAACTGAATGAATTAAAATGTGTCGTGATGAGCTTGTGTGTGTGTGTGTGTGTGTGTGTGTGTGTGTGTGTGATCCTCCACAGGTGATGAAGCTGAGACAGACATGGTAGAAGCTGCATTCCTTGGGGACATTATAGTAAGTTCCACTTGCTGTCGAGGTCAGTCTCTGTCGTTTGACGAGCTGTGGACAGGAAGTCAAGCTGCCAAATAGAACACCCTCCTAGCCAGGGAAATCCAACTTTGATTCAACTCAGAGGACCCCAAGCTCAGATTTAAAGATGGCGGTACACAGCGTTCTCTGTCAATATAGACTATTTATTCACTTTGGTTGCACTTTTCTTTTTTCTTCATTCGATGCCTCATACACACAGAACTGCTTTATTTGTTCCGTCTCTTTTCTATACCGGCTTTGTTGCGATGACAGTGGAACACCTCAGTTTTACGTCACCGCGAGTCATGACCTCAAACATCCGCTGCAAGTGGAACGCACTATTATTGTAACATCTGCCCATGTGGGCGGAGGGATGTGTATCTGTACTACAGTGTGTGTGAGGTTTTCAGCTACTGGGAATAAGTCCAACAAGTTGTGTTGCAACTTCCTTTTTTTTTAAGTAAAATGCCTTTAACCCATCAATATGTATGTATTAATAGCTCTGTCTACATATTTACAACGCTCACAATATAAATCAGTATACAGATTTGGAGATTTCTTAATACAGAAAGCTGATTACACACACATGCTAAACAAAAATTCATAAATCCCGTGCAGATTCTTTGGCACGTTCAAAGATCTGTACACACAGAGAGGCTGCGTCCCAATTCAGGGACGGCATCCCTGGGAGGAGGTGGCCTTCGAAGGATGCAGCCTCTGAACTGGGACGCAGCCAGAGATTGAGACACAATTACACACCTCCAATCCCACGTTATCAAGGCTCCATGGATTTCAGCATCAGATGTTCAAGTGGTCGTGTGTTTGTGTTTGACTCCAGGATAATAAACAATATGCAAATCAGCTTCATGTCTCAAGACAAAGAAATCAAGTTGTACAACGACTTTGTGTTTTTTTTGTTTGTTTGTTTGTTTGTTTTTAATTGTATAATATTGAATGAGTTGCGTGCAGTGTGGGTTTTAAATAGCTGTTGACTAAAGGGACCACTCTGCATTACTGGTTAGTCATTAATAGTCTGTTTCTTACGTCCACCTTCAAAAACGTTGTTAACATGTGCATCCAACTTCAGTGGGTTGTTCTGGGACTCCAGCGTCATCCCTACACCACAAGGAGTCAGTTTTTTTTTATGCCTATCCTGCTGAAATAAACAGACAAAGAGCTCTGAAATATGTCATGTATCATTTCAGCACAGCTAACAAACAACACAAAAATATACGTTCATCTAGTTGGCAGCACACAAACACTATTAGCTGTCTGGTTTCTCCTGCTCCTGACTCACACTGTGCATTCCTCTGTTGTCAGACAGATGTAAAGCATCACATCTCATGTGCTTGTGGACCACTCACCGCTCCCATCTCCACTCTGAAGTATGATGCTATAGCTGTTGCCACTTCAGTGCATCTCTCTCGGTGCCTGTGTTTGCACAGAGTCCTCGTGTGTTTGTCTCAAAAGGTGTCAAGTAGGGTCATGTGGGTGCCTTAGGGCACGTCTGTGCATGTGTGCCTGTGTACATGGGCAGAGGAAGGCGAGGAGCCCCCAGTGGACCGCCTGCTAGGCCCTGTGACAGCTGGGCTCCTCTTCGTCAGTCGCGGCCCACTGCTCACTCAGACAGCTTTATTATGGGAGACCTCTCGCTGTGATTCCCTAACACAAGTTCTATGACACACACACACACACACGCACACCACCCTAGAGCCGGTATCCTGTGGATCTGCTGCTAGGGCGCTCTCCAACCAGGCCACAGCAGGGGCCACCTACCCTTCAAAGAAGGGTAAAGTAGAAATATTTGACATCTCAATAAAGTTGCCTCATGGAGAAGGACGTGTTATGCTGACGGTAGCACGTTTGTGGTAAATGGCTGTATTTTATGCGCTTTTCCACCTTCATGGCACACAAAGCTTTGCCTTATTCACACATGGATGACGCAGCATCAGGACCAATTCGGGGTTCATTGTCTGGCTCTAGGACGTGGACTCGAGAGGAGCTGGGATTCGTACTGGGAATCTTCTGATTCCTGGATCCACTCTTGAGCCAAAGCCACCCACTGTGTGCTATTGACAGAGGTAAACTTATTCTCCGCTATGTTTGCCCCTTTTCTTTCTTTCTGTGCGCTCCTTGTCTCTGTCGCGCTTTATGCTAAGTATTGACAGTGAGGCAGGGGTTAACATTCTCTGACTTCACTCTCCACTTGAACCAAGCAACCTGGAGAAAGAACATTGACCAGTGTGTTGTCTTGTTGGAAGCATTCCATCATCGTCCATTTGTTTCGCGCCCTTGCTCGCATTATTGTGTTCGAACCCCCGGTTGAATCACATTGACTCTTCATCACAAAGTGCTGGCTGCTCTCAATAAGCCAGTTTTGTCAATAGAAGGTTCCAGGAAAATGTTCTTATCCTTGAGCTTTTCAAGACTGACACACAAAAGCCATTGTGACCACTCGGGGTGGGAAAATAAATGACTGGAACACATGATACATGTTTTCAAGGACCATGAGACGTATTATTTGCAGTAATTTTCTGTGGAGCCGTGACTTAGTGGTAACTTCTTAAACAAGGTCTTCCCTTGTCTCACCGGCCAGGCAGGGAGCGGTATAAGCAAGTGTCATCCACAAACAGAGATGCACAGAAACCCCCTACCTAGCCCATAATTACATGGAAGCATGCGGGTGCGCGTCGCTGGCTGACAGTGTGTATAAACTCAGGCAGAGATATGATCTAGTGAGGAGCTGCTCTTATTAAATATTAACAAACGCCATTCCCAAGTAGCCTCAATCCCCAGAAGCACCTCCAATGCCAGTCGGAGCCGCAGTCTAGCTTCCTCGCGTCACGACAGAACCTCTTTCCCCCGCTGAATAGACTGCTGTGCTTTCTCTAAGAAAGAGTTCAAAGAGCCAGAGAGGGCGAGGAGTGGGGGTGCAGCGGGGGTGAATGTGCTCTCTATACATCTTCTAACTCAATCCTTTTCTATCTGTAGGGAGCTGCCAGCATAGTCATATGGGGAAATTAGTGAAAGTGGAATTCAAATCAGTGCTATCAGAATGGGGTTGCAAAGTGTTTGAACAGAATTTTACAACCTTGCCTTCACCCCTGCGGTCTATTGTTCAGGAATAAATTGTATGTGTGTATGCAGAGAAGTTGGAACCAAAGCGTTTGATGTCCTACAAAAGCACGTATCTCCTATGCCTACGTATGCAAATGACTGACGCCATATGGAAATTTAATGATGCATTTTTAAAAAGGAGATATTAGATGACTCTTGATCCTACAGTTTTCTAAGTAAGCCCATAATTAGCGCGTGCACACACACACACACGGGGACTCAATGTGAGAATGGCAGACATGTGCGCAAGACATATGTTAGGGGTGATTGAAGACACACACACACACTGACTCAGTGTCAAAATGTCCGACGTGCACATGACATATGCGAAAGTTGATTGCAAACACACATGTGCACACACACACACACATATCCACCCCCACGTGCACACAAATACGTGCAAAATATGGTCCGTAATAAAAGGTGGGAACGCATTAAAACTGCACCAGAGTAAATGGATTTAGCTGTGATGCAGGGACATTAACAAGCAAAACTGTTGAGTAAATGTTTAATGGCGGACATTTATCTGCTCTGCCTTTGTGCTGCTGGAGGATTTACAATGTTCCGTTCCCTGACGATGAAGGGCTGCTGATTTAAAGCCGCCAACCACAAGCAACTAGAGGTTCAGTGTCCCCTCTCTCTCCTCCTTTACAGGTGATGTTGGCGCAGGCTGCAGACGATGACTTCTCCAGCTGCTCTGCTGCCCTGTGGGATCTCCATCCTTATTGTTACCACTTTTCATTGTCTGTGCATGCAACATCTATTGCTGGTCTGTCCGTCCCAGAGAGACACATGCCTTTTCCTGCCTTTATCCCCTGTAAGAAGTTTTTTTTTTTTTTTTTTTTTTTGCAGTTAGGCAAGTGTAATTTGTGATAAATGTGAATTGTGATAAAACTGAATTACCTGAAAGATGCTCTACCTCCTGAGCTTTGGTTGTGTAGGAAAGTTGTATCATATGCTGCTTTTACTATTTACATTCACAAAGTAAAGTATGTAGTATAGTGTGGATGTATTAATTCTGTGTTCATATGTAGTAAAAACAGTAACCTTTAGCACATATGTGGACTGAGAAAATGTAAAAGTGTGTGTGTGTGTGTGTGTGTGTATGTGTGTGTGCTCGCATGCACAAACAAACGCAGGCACGGCCCACCTACCCCTCGGCGGCAGACTCAGTGAGGTGTGTTAGTGAGGTTTAAAGCCTGTATTGTTCCTGACCAGCCAACCTGTCGAGCCCACTCCCCAGACTCACTGTTCACCCCATTACACTTGGAAAACTATGAGAAAATGGGAAAAGACAAGAAAAGAGAGAATGAGAGGAAGTGTGCGTGAAAGAGATGGGGTAAGAGGACAAAGTGGGAGGTGTGTG
>CAAKHB010002608.1:0-16335 GCA_901007665.1 Aeoliscus strigatus
CTTCTTCCTCTCCCTCTCCTTCGATGGAGTCAACTCCAACCTCCTCATAATCCTTCTCCAGAGCGGCCATGTCCTCTCTGGCCTCAGAGAACTCTCCCTCCTCCATACCCTCACCCACATACCAGTGAACAAAGGCGCGCTTGGCGTACATCAGATCAAACTTGTGGTCAAGACGAGCCCAGGCCTCTGCGATAGCAGTGGTGTTGCTCAGCATGCACACGGCCCTCTGGACCTTGGCCAGGTCTCCACCAGGAACCACAGTGGGCGGCTGGTAGTTGATGCCAACCTTGAACCCAGTGGGGCACCAGTCCACAAACTGGATGGTGCGCTTGGTTTTGATGGTGGCAATGGCAGCATTGACATCTTTGGGCACCACATCACCTCGGTACAGAAGGCAGCAGGCCATGTATTTGCCGTGGCGAGGGTCGCATTTGACCATCTGATTGGCTGGCTCGAAGCAGGCGTTGGTGATTTCAGCCACTGAGAGCTGCTCATGGTAAGCCTTCTCTGCTGAGATGACTGGGGCGTAGGTGGCCAGAGGGAAGTGGATACGAGGATATGGCACCAAGTTGGTCTGGAACTCGGTCAGATCAACATTGAGGGCGCCATCGAAACGGAGGGACGCAGTGATGGAGGACACAATCTGACTGATGAGCCTGTTCAGGTTGGTGTATGTAGGACGCTCGATGTCGAGGTTCCTACGGCAGATATCGTAGATGGCCTCGTTGTCCACCATGAAGGCACAGTCAGAGTGCTCCAGGGTGGTGTGGGTGGTCAGGATGGAGTTGTAGGGCTCCACCACTGCAGTGGACACCTGGGGAGCTGGGTAGATGGAGAACTCCAGCTTGGACTTCTTGCCGTAGTCTACAGACAGACGCTCCATCAGCAGGGAGGTGAAACCAGAGCCGGTGCCACCGCCGAAGCTGTGGAACACCAGGAAGCCCTGAAGGCCAGTGCACTGGTCAGCCTGAGGACAGAGGGAGAGACATGACCGAACCTGCTTTCATCGTTCTCATCCATTCATTCCTTCTCTGCATATCTAGTTACCCACCAGCTTGCGGATCCTGTCCAGCACCAGGTCAATGATCTCTTTGCCGATGGTGTAGTGTCCACGGGCGTAGTTGTTGGCAGCATCCTCCTTACCGGTGATCAGCTGCTCAGGGTGGAACAGCTGGCGGTAGGTCCCAGTGCGCACCTCATCTATGGAGACAGATCAAGTCATAACTTGTCATTGTTTGCCTAAATGCAGTGAAGGCACCACCAGGGTTTCTTAGATGTTACCGATGACAGTGGGCTCCAAGTCGACAAAAACCGCACGTGGGACGTGCTTTCCGGCTCCAGTCTCACTGAAGAACGTGTTAAAGGAGTCATCTCCTCCACCAATGGCTTTGTCACTGGGCATCTGTCCATCTGGCTGAATCCCATGTTCCAGGCAGTAAAGCTCCCAGCAGGCATTGCCAATCTGGACTCCCGCCTGACCCACGTGGATGGAGATACACTCACGCTAGGGTGTAAAGTAATAAAGGATTTGGGATTTTGTTAATTCTCAACCTTCACTCAAGAAGCTTTGTAGTTCATTGCGTCTGTCTGTTTGTTAGAATGTCTATTGGAGAGATGCAGCATCAGCAAAATATATATATGATATAATTACACAATGCCAGGTTTGTCTGGATGGATTTAACTGGAGTAACACTACCAGTGATGACATCATGTCTCTTTTGGTACATCACTGAAAGTGTCTTTTTGACCAAACATGAAAAAAGAGGCCCATGTTGACTGTTTTCATAAAAAGTGTTTTTTTTTTTCAATCCAGTGTTCAAATGTTGTACTTAATTATGACTTTCCATTCCACATGTGGTAACAGATGGTTTCAGTTACTTGTTCTCACCATGCATGAAAATGTTTCCTGTACCAATCTATTTGCGAGGGTACTTTTGGGTGATTCCGCATAGCTGTGCCGCACATTGAGGATTACTGTAGAATGAGGGGATTATCTAGGTCAGCCGACATGTTGTGGCGTGCTGTCCCTTTAAAAAGGCACATTGTCTCCGCGATTTTGTACCAAATAATTTTATTTCATTTGTCATATGCTGCAAAACAGTGTGATGCATTCTTATGTTGGATAAATGGCCACACATTCTTGCAAAACTCAAAGCAAGGTCATAGAGTGCATATGCAATGGTATATAAGCTGATTTAAAGGAGTTGGTAAGAGGAGGATAAGGCAAAATGGCAGGTCAGACATATGACGTTCCACTATAAGCTATAACCTGAATTTTTTTCTAGATATTTGTGGTTGTCTTACAAAATAAAACTCACCAAGACCAAATAGGCTGCACAAGACGAATGACCCACTTTCCTCCCCTCTCTACGGCAGCATGTTAGACCTTCAGTGCAAGAGATCAGCAAAAGAATATGTTAAAGAAGTAAAATAGCACTTACCATGATGGCTCGTCTGTATTATGCA
Source organism: Aeoliscus strigatus (assembly GCA_901007665.1). Classification (NCBI taxonomy): domain Eukaryota; kingdom Metazoa; phylum Chordata; class Actinopteri; order Syngnathiformes; family Centriscidae; genus Aeoliscus; species Aeoliscus strigatus. The sequence continues at coordinate 2,467 of CAAKHB010002608.1, forward strand.
ATGCAATGAGACAAGTGTCAGGGAGTCTGAGATGTGCGATAACAAGGCTGTTCTCTGCGACACAGCTCTCAGCAGGTGAGGAGTGCAAAAGCCCTCTCCCTACTCTGCTACAGTAACTCTTTCATAACCACTGCGTGTGTGTATATATCACACACATGCAGTGTATTATATGCATATGTATTGTATATAACATATAACATAACATAACATAACATAACATAACATAACATAACATAACATAACATAACATAACATAACATAACATAACATAACATAACATAACATAACATCAGTCCTATGACTGTTTTTAGCACGCAGTAATACTATTTACCATCACTGTGTCCCACTGTGTGACTCAATAAAATCACAAGCAGCAGACACTTTGCTGAGATAATTAATAATAAAAAAATAATTTAAAGAATGATTAATTTTATTCCATTCTCATTCAAATTCAGTTTCCAAAATACATTTCTTTGGTGTTTTTCTTTCTATGGGAAACATATAAATAAAATTGCTGCTGTTTCTACGATAACATAGGACAAACAAATGTTAGACATTAAGAGATGTCATAAAGTAAATGGTCCAAGGAAGACCACCGAGGAAGTTGATGAATGCTTGTCCATCACTCAGTATGATGTGATCATCGTCATCCTGGTGAAACTATTTGAAACAAAGTAGTAGGAAGTCTATACTCTCTTTATCTCCACAATCTACGTATGGGGATAAAGTGACAAACCAGATTCAGACACCCGCCACTAAATGTTGTTTGTCATTGAATTGTCATTAGATGTTGTCATTTCAAGATGTGCTTTTTAGTAGAGGGATAGAACGCCACAATCAGACAATCAATTCAGCTACAGCCTAAAGGCTGCGCACTGTGCTCTTCTGCTCCACGTACCAGTGGACAGACATGAGAGAAACCTGTTTGGGATTCACCAAATATTGCTCGTCTTCAGGTGGCAGTGAATCACTCCTGTTCCCTCACAGGAAGAAATGTAGAAGGTTAAGTACATGTTGTTGAGGATACTGATCTGATATGTTTTCATGACAAGTTCACGGAAACTGTCTTTACCTTTTGGTTGCTCTGATAATAGTCCAGCATTTTGAGAACAAAATAATCTTTCTTTCTGTGTGTGAAATACTCATTGAAATGCACAATGTTCAGTCTGATGCTGTCCAGAGTGTTCGCAGTATTCAGCATTGTAAATTTTGGGGAAAGGGGATCATTAGTGTCAGAGCAAGGTACTGGAGTGACCCTTTCACTAACTAGCTCCCAACCTTACTGGCTAAATCCTTCTTCATTTCAAGGGGCTAATGAAGACTGAAGAAAACAAGTAACTAGAACCAGGTGACAGGATGTAAACTCTCTACTACTGTTTTTATACATAAAAATCAGACAGTCAGCCTAAAACTACTGCACGTCATTTACGTTTGAGGGTGAGCTGAGAATAGTTATCATTCGACACCGGTACTGGTTCATTAGATGGCAGCAGAAGAACACGGATGGTGGAGCCGCTATAAAAAAAAACACACCGGAAGCAGACGAAGAAGAAGCTAAAGCAAAACGTCTGACGTCGGCACGGTTGTTGTCGGGAGTTAGCTTCAGGAGCTGGACCGACACAACAGAAAGAATGGCGATGCTCGGAGGCTTTAACTCTACACAGAACAAGAAAAACGTGGCTGACATGAGTAGCGACGTGTCAGAATTTCTCTGTCCAGTTTGCCTCGAGATTTTCGAAAGTCCTGTTACAACACAATGCGGTCATACGTGAGTGTTCTGCTTCTTTTTGTTTTTTTTCCTCGACCGTTTCTCTGAACCGTTCGCAGAGCTATGCTACGATAAGTTAAATCGTCATGGAGGAGCTCGTCCCTGCGGACGTGTTTGCTGGTATTCTGATAATCGAATCGTTCTTTACTGAACTGTATGGATATCTTTCAGTAATGGTTGTTGTTTTACCCGTGTAATCCACGTATAGCGTCAGATACAGTAATAATCCGTTTATTTCGCCTTGGTAGTATCCAGATCATAGTCGATCGTTTACGCTGTTCCTGTGTTTTCGCTTTCAGTTTTCCATTTTCAGCGTTCTGTTTCTGTTTGTTTACATCGACGAGGCGACGCATGGGAGTTGTAGTTTTTATGTCGATTACAATGACTTATCGAATCTTCACAAAAGACTACAAGTTCCCCGCCCTGTTGCGGTGGGGACTTTCCACCAGCTTTACAGGAAAAGCTGGTGGAAGTTCTGTGCCATGGATGTCAGTCACTAAAATAGACCTGTTATTCATATACCGGCAGTGGATTGATTGGATTACTGGAATATGAGGCAGGTTGTCTTGATGACTCAGACAAGGAACCTTTTCCTTGTGGTTCAGTATGCACTGACATAATAACCAGATATCACAATATTAGAACGGTAGAGAGTGTTCAAAGTAGCCGATTTTAAATGCAATATTTGTGGTAGAGTTGTCAGAAATGACAAGCTGGAATTCCAAATGTTTTCTTGCCTAATTCTATGAAATATAGATAGATATCAAACATGATGATAAAAGCAAGGTCCATCGTCAGCTTCTGTTCTTAGATTGTTTCCCCTGAGAGGTGTTTGTAGAGCCCCATGGCTTGGAGGTGGAACGATGTCCTTAGTCTGTCCGTGGAGCAGGACATTGACAGCAATCTGTCACAGAATGAACTGAAAAGGCCTCTTTTGCTTCAGGTCAGAAGTTGTTTGGTCCATGTAGACAAACTGTCTCCATGTGGGTGTGCAAATGCAGTAGTTTAATAGAAATGGTTCCAGCATCCCCAATCCATGTTTAAACTGAACATAGGATCGCATGTTTCTCTGCTCATGTTTGTATTTCTTCACAGGTTCTGCCAGAGTTGTTTGCAGGAATGTTTACGTCCACAGAAACCTGTTTGCGCTGTATGTCGGGCCACACTTGGCCATTGCACCAAAGCCGTTGAGCTGGAGGCCCACATCCAGTCATCTGTAGCCGCTTGCAAGGGATGTGGAACTCAGGTACATTTGGTTGACAAAGACTTGTTCAGAGACATAATATTATGGTGTTTTGGAATTATACTGGTAATAGAACTTTATATTAGCACACACGCACACACATGCACTTTTGTGATTCTTCACTGTAGAAGTTATATGATGGTATGTGTCCATTCAGGTGGGCCTTTCTCAGATGAGAAGCCATTCAGCTGCTTGTTCAAAATACCAAGAGTACATTGAGGAGGGAGTGAGGACCACTGCCCAGAGCCAGCCTGCCATCATCAGGTGACAACAAATAAAACAGAAAAAGTGAACTGTCGCAAATCCATCCTTCTGTTCATGCTTTTTATCCTGTCTTATTTTCTGGATGTAAACAAATGTTCCCATTCCATAGGAGAAGGAAATGAGTGTCCCTGGGACATGTGACATGTGTTTCCAGGGAAACCAAATTCTGAAAACTTTAAACAGTGGGTGCAAAATGGTTGAAAATGTAACCCCACCAACTTGCGTATTTTGGGTTTATGATGATCAGGTGGGTTAATGCCCTCTGGGTACCGACTGGCTCATTGTTGACGAAGCGAGTGAGAAGTAGCTGTTTTGGAGAAAGGTTGAGTGTAAAATACTCAGGGATTTGTTTCAGCAAGCAATTGAATGACAAGGGAAAACCACTGCAGAATTTTGAGTTCTGTTTTCACATCCCGGTAAACTAACAGAAATGAATCCAAATGTCTTTCACATTTTCAGGCGTTCACTAACCCTGGGTTCTGGAACGGACCCACGGTTAGTGAACCCCTGTGTTTGTTCATCCTGAAATGAGGAAAACTGAATAAATATACTAAACATTTGAAACTTGAAAGATGTTTGGTATGATTTTTGATTTTTGATTTTTGAAAACTGCAGTGTTTCTTATTTTCGGATTTACAAACTCAAGATTTTCACTGAACTCTGGTGTGTGGCTAAAACATTTATCCTGATCGGGACTCATGTGTGTCCCCAGTTCGCCAAGGAGAAGGACAGATGGATGAAAGCACAAACCAGTTTACAGTGTTGTCAGAGTCACGGCTGATAACTCAGATCTCCATTGTCAGCAAAACTCTACATGAAATTACAAAATATGAACAAATACAAAGTAAACCGTGAAGCTCACATCTTGTGCTCATAGTTTAATCTACATGTGTGTAGACAGTAAATCATGGTTCACTGGAGATGACTATTATTGACACTACCTCCATATGGTAACCATCTTATTAAATGCAAAAGACATTTACCAACTCCTAAGGTCGGTGCTCTTCAACGTGTCCTTCTCATGTCGGCTTCCTTCCCACAGTCCTGTGCCAAATCGCTACACCTTCACCTGCCCGTACTGCAACTGCCAGAATCTTGATCAGGACAGCCTGGTGGAGCACTGCACCGCCCAACATGCTCGAGACACACGCCAAGTGGTGAGATGACCCGCTGTGATCCAGTGATGCCTTTTGAAACGATTGATGCGTTTTATTCTAGTAACATGCACCAAACCAGTCCCAACAGGCATAGAAAACACCAAAGGAACACATGGGAAACTAGAGTAATACTATGTCAACAATAAAACAATCTGCTTGTTTCATTTTGAATATGGTTGATTTTTGTTGTTGTTGTTCATTTTTATTCTGTTGTCTTTCTAACATGTGCAGGTGTGCCCCATCTGTGCCTCAATGCCTTGGGGGGACCCCAACTACAGGAGCACTGACTTTTTCCAGCACCTGAAGATTAGACACTCATTTTCATATGACACTTTTGTTGTAAGTTTCAAGATTGATTTGCAAGATTTTCCGATATGGGATATAAGGATCAGTTGACGTAACTTGTGTCTGGCTTGTTTCTGTAGGATTACTCCACAGATGAGCATACAATGATCCAGGAGGCTCTGCAGCGCTCCCTTTTGGACAACTGAAGAAGAGGGAACTTGTGTTGTACGCATGAATCTATAGGTTTATAATGGGAAAAAAAACATGCAATATGGTTAAAAAAGCATAATGCACTGTTTAATTCAGAAGTGCTAATGTTTTTTCTGGTGTGATAATCTCTTATCTTCCCTCAGTTCAGCCTGTAGACCAGATAGTCTGTTGAACATCTACTAAACTGCTTGTTGAGCTGTTTTGATTAATGAGTGTGTCATATAGCCAAAAAGTACATTTCCCTGTTGTCCATACTTGATGTAATCTGAGGATTCTGCTACTAGTTGGCTGGTTGTCAGCAAGTGATAAATGTCATTACGGAGAAATAACGTAACATTTTATTTATGCTTTTTGTCAACACTTGTCATCTCCTCTAAAGTGTCTACTTTTTTTTGCTTTCTTTTGTATGCTGTTTCAGGGTGTCTGAGCTCCCTCTGTTTCCTGATGTGTTTCAAAGAACAACGTGAGGTTGGAGGGAAGCCAGAGATGGCTATTTTTTGATTTACTTAAATCTTTCTTCCCTCTGTATGTTTGTGCCTGCTGAGAGATCTGTTTGCTGACTTCAAAACCTCTAGGGCTAATGGTTCATCTAGTAATCTAAAAGATGGAGGTTGGAAACCCATCAGTGTGGTTTCAGTGATGTTCATTCGGGGAGAACATACGCATGTTTACGGCCACAGGAGGGCAGTAGAGTTCCACCATTCCAGCCATCCATGAGCACGCTGGCCTTCAGCAGCCGCCTGGCTCTGTTGCAAGACATAATTCAACACAGATTTCATTCAATAAATGTGCTTTAGTAAATGTGTTTTAGTCTTAGATGTGTTTTTAGTCGAATACAGCTCACAAATATGTCACTGATCTTGAAGACACTGACATCTGAGTGCAACTATTTATCAGTTAACCCACAACTGCACTTGCAAACACTGAACGTGACACTGCATCCAGTTGAAAATGAAACTTGTTTGTCCACACAGATAACTACACAAGTTTGTTTTTCAGGCTTTGTTAGTTCACTGTCAACTGCTCGGGTAAAACGAATTAATCCTTTCAATAAACAACAGCACGTGTAATTCCAAGAAGACTTAAAGCCGGCTGATCGTTTTCAGTTCATTTGTGAAGTGCGTGCTTCTGATTTCTCTGTTGTTTTCTGCTGTTTTTGCCACAAATCAACCAAACTACGGCTCTTTTTCGTTGAGATCCAGTAGCTCAAGAGCTGATTGGCTGTTCATATTGTCTTCGATGCCACTTAGATCTAGATGTCTGTTTGTCTTTCCTGTAAAATGTGTTTCTCATGTATAATGGCTTTTTTTTCTCTTTCTCTCTGTATCTCATTGTCTTTTGTCAGCTCTACTGTCAGGAGGTGCTAAATCCTGATAAATTAAAGCTCTTTAATTATTTAAACCCTGGCCCCAGAAATCAGGAGTAGTGATTTATACCTGTGTGTATGAGATGGGGGGGCGGGGGGTGAGAAATAACATTTGCTGCTTTGATGGATGACCTGTGTGTGCGTGTGTGTGTGTGCAAGAGAAAGAGTGAACCTAATATGCCGGCTGAATCAATCGAAACTCTGCATTTGCTCATACGTTTGACGAAATGTGTCAGTAAGTGAGGAGAAGAGGAACGTATGAAATCACCTTTCTGCAAACCTTAATAGAATTCAGGCCAGCGCTGTCACACCAACACGGATGTTGCAATGTGTTGTTTCTCTGTGTTGTTTTTATTGCTCATAGTTTTGCAAATTCCATGATGAAACTTAGGCCCTTTGGTGTTTATTGTCCACAGGGAGAGAAAAACCGTCTCATCTCTGTTCTCTCCTGATTCTTGTTTCTGTAATTACTGGCGCTAAATAGCATTGTAGTTTCTCACCTAGCTCTTCAGAGAATCTCACCCACCAAACTTCTTGATGTCGTCCCCCCTTTTCTTCTCCCCGTTTCCCTCCCCGATTGGGTTTTTGCTCCTGGCAGATGGCGGAGAGATGTTAGCTGTGAGAGAACTAACGAGATACTCGAGATGCTCCTGGGCAGGAAGGAAGTGGAGCTGAAAACATGGCAGGGAGAATTCTTTCTTGTCTGTTTGGTGGTGGAGCTTTAAAAAAACGAAAAGAGGGAGGGGGGGAGCAAGGTAGGGAATAGGAAGAAAGAGAGGTAAAAGGGAAGAGAAGTAACACATTGAATAAAAATTTCATAAAGTTCAGTGAGTAGTTGCTTTGATGCGAACAGGATAGTGTGTGGAGTCTGCAGGCTCTGTGGAGGCAGCAATTAATGCGACATGCGCCCGCAGGCCCGCCGTGAGAGGCGTGGGGACGCTGGCTTTCTTTTTCCTTTTTTTTTTTTTTTTTAAAGTGTGTCACATCACCACTCCTCTCCACACACAGCCCTCCACCAGCCTCTTCTTTTCGTGCAGTGTGTCGTTACCCTCTGCCACCTAGGACTGAAATTCACCATCTTTGAACTTCTTGTTTAAACTGGTCATCACCTCTTACAGGAGACGTTTGAGCTGAAGGAGGAAAATGACCTTTTTTAATACTGCTGAAATTACAACCCACACTGACTGCTTGCAAATATCAGACCAGATTTCAAATGATGGGCTGCTCCTGCCAAATGTCTCAGGGAAACAACTGATGCCAAGTCCTGCAAGAATCCCTTAGAAGCTCACACACCGAGGGCTTTCGATGGAAAACGTAAGCGCCAGCGTGTATCAGATACTGAAAATAGTTCTGTGATACTCCGAAAGGGTGACAAGAGATGGAATCCTCCTACATGCCGAGAAAGTTCTCTCGTCTCTTCATCTTTCAAGTTCTGCTGAGGCAGGTATCTGGGATGAGGTGTGGGGGCTTGTGAGAGGGAGCACTGGGAGTTTGTTCACCGTAAAATTTCCTCAAAGTCAGGAGAAACAGGAAGAGAGGGAATCCTGCCACCCCGGCATCGCAGCTCGGCAGGTTGGTCCTCTCAAATGTTTGAACAGAGAGTGCCAGTGGGCTTCCCTGACATCAATACTGGATCTACACCAACTCCTCTTCCGCTTTTAAACTCTTTTAAAAGCCGACCCCCTGCCTCAGCCAGACGCACACTTCTTATGCTGGGAGCCTCGGAGCAACGAGTCTTAACTTTGATTTAATAAGGCCTGCAACCAAACTGGCCCTGTATCAGCTCCGGCGCGTGTATGTTTACGCACATTTTTGTGCCCTCTAAAACCTGACTCCTGCCGATGTGACGTCAGAGGTACTCAGAGCTGAAGAGGATCCTCACTCTCATCGGGACGATCCTCTCATGAGCCTCACTGTGAATCAAACGCCACTCATTTCAAGTGTCATTTCAACCCGAGTCTGAATCTACCCGAGTCACAGTCAGGACTGTGGAAAACGGCTTTGAGGCCCCCCCCCACCCTGAAAGCTTGGAAAGTTTTCCAAAATCCCTGTTTGTGCAGAAATCCTCCCCTGGAAGTGAAAATGAATATGAAACGCTCCTATAACTCTCAGGAGAATTGCTAATCATTGCTTCCTCACTTATTTATTTATTTGAAATCCGTCCCACAGCCACTGTACTAATATTTGAAAGTTAAGCCCTCTCAGGCATTAACGAAGGGGGGGGGGGGGGGGTCAACATCCCCTGTGAACAAACGATGGGCCTGTGTCGCAATGGAATAGTGAGCCAAGTGTGGCGAATGGATCTAAATTTTAGCCCCTCCCCTCCCCTCTCTGTACCCCAGTGGGCCAACTGAGATGTGTGTGTGTGTGTGTGTGTGTGTGTGTGTGGGGGGGGGGGGGGGAGGCCCAAAGCTATTATTTTCCCATTAATTTTTCCATTTGAAATCAAACCTCAGTGGGTGTGCATGAGGGAATAGGGGTGGGGGTGAAGGGTAACCTCATCAACATGGGGAGGTGGGGGCAAATATCGGTTGTAGCAACATCAATGTCCAACAGGGGAGGCAATTTCACTTTCAATGGACTGCTGGTATGTACTGGAAAGTCTGGTCTTCTCGGTCCAGAGCAGTTTGAGGAAAAACCTCTTGTCACTTAGATTGTTTTTTTGTTTAGATTTGTTTTTTATGTCTTTTTTTTTATTTAAATCTTTGCCTAAACAGAGTCATGCTATCATTCATGTTTTCATCTCACAGAGTGAATGCGCATATGCATAGACTCCACTTTGCACCAACAAAACTTCATACATCTTTTCACTGCTCACACAGCTGACAAGAGCCGTTCACGTACACACTCACACACCTCCTCTGCCTCATTGAGTGGCCAGTAATTCCAATCACTGCTCTCCACCCTGCTTTCCCCGTCTTTCTTTAAAAAAAAAAGTGCCAGTGCTTGCTAATCTGTCAATCAGATGCCGTCCTGTTGTGGCGATGATGGGGGTCCATGACGGTGGGCCGTGCACCTCCAGCAGCTCGGAGCAGCTCGATGATTAACCAGGCAGGTAGTGAGTCAAACTGCTGACAGCAGAAACACACTGACAGCTGATTTGGAAGACAATAGTCCCCGCTCCCTCTACTTAACTTGTCACGGCAGCCAAAGCATCTTTTCCAAGAACCTCTGACGTGTCTGGAAAGATGGAGGGAAACACACAAAATACAGCTATATCACCCTGCATCTGTAACATCAGCATATAAATGATATAATGTGATTATTAACATACTTTTTTCCTGTGGTTGTGATATACGTATCTGGAGGTGAAGGCCACTCTGTGTGGTAGATCTACAGCAACTCACAAAATAAACCCTGTTGTCATGTCTTTCAGATTAATAGTCCAACACTTCCCAATTATTAACCGCCCCTGCAGTGTACCATTCATATTCAAAGCCGCATTACTTCCCTCCACTTCCTGTGCATTGTGTCTTGTGGCTTTGCAGGAGGGGAATGGACGACGCAGGCAGATCTGTCAGTCAAGCAGCAGCCCCCAACCACCGGTGGATGCCCATAGACAGCCGTCCATACACCTCCACCGGCTCCGGTTCCTCCTCGGCTCAATGAGTAACTAACCCGCAGGTATTGAATCAAACTGCTGACAAGCAAGTGGAGAGGAGGGAAGAGGTGGGTGTGGAGGAGGGTATGGGGGCTGTGTAGGTGGATGGATAGAAGGATAGAAAGGGAGGAGAGGATGGAGATGACAATAGCATCATTTTATGGCCCACCTTGGTGATGTAACCTTTAACATTGCAAAGAAAGATGGGTCCCTTTCCTGTCCATCTAGACGTTTTTCCCCCCTTTTTCTCCCTCATTTCTCCCTCTCCTCTCTCTAAGTGGCATCCTTTGATGGGCTGTCCCTCTCCCTCATCTTGTCTTCTTAGACAGATGAGTGTTGTCAGCGCTGCCATCACTGCCCAGCTAAACATTAATGACTCTCTGGCCTGACAAGTGTTGGCGGGACAGAGGAGAGGTGAAAGGGGGACGCCTCTGGACAAAACTGGGGATCAAAAGGAGAAGTGATGGCTTTATCTACGTGACAGATTGTCTTTTGTGAGTCTGAACTTGCGTATATGTATGTGTCCCATCAGCAGATTCTTGGCTCGCCATGACGGTTTTATTGCTCTGTGTTTCCTTCCCTCTGAGGAGCTGCACCTCTTTGTATTCCCATTGCCCCTAATCCCACATAGTGGCATTTCTGACATTCCTTCAAGTATCTATGTGTGTGTGTGTGTGTGTGTGTGTGTGTGTGTGTGTGTGTGTGTGTGTGTGTGAGTGTTTACTTATTATATGTGTGTGTGTTGCCCTTGGACCCTTGTGCTGTTCTTGGAAAGAGTATCCTGAACTTTGATATTGTGATGGTGGGTCGTAGGGAAGAGTCATCCCAGAGGGACGGGCAGTGAGAGGAGAAGAGGATGGGTTGAGGACAGAGGGGGAGGCTGGTGGTCCGTTTACGTGTCGGAAATTGAAGGACACACTTGTAGAGTGAAATATTGTTCTGTTATTCTCACCCGAGGAGGTTGTGTTTTACCTTACCTGTTTTTTTTTTGTTTTGTTTTTTCAACAGGATTACATAAAAATTACCCAGCTGCTTTTCACCCAACTTGTTTTAGGGGTGTAGCGTGGGTCTGTCAAATGTTGAGGCAGATCCAAACAACATGGTGAACAATGTTGTTTATTTACTTTGGATTTGGTGGAGGGGTGTTATCTGGCCTGTGGTCACATTTTCCATACTTTCGCCTGGTTCTTCATCATGCTCTGTGTTGTCACTCTGGTCCGAGGCCTCACTCCCCTGTTCTCTTTTGAATTATTAACTCCCCAGCTCAAGGGAGTCAATGGGTACTGCTGAGTGGACACAGCACAGTTCCGGCTTCACATTGCCCATGTTTCGGAAGTCCGTCCATTTGAAGGGATTACATCCACCATGCGTTTGACCCACTGCAGTTATTGTGAACATCTAGTGGTTGAACATCGAGATCAACTGAGTGGTTATTTCTTCCAACCAGCATTGCATTACTGTAGATGTGCAGGCCTCCTGTGGTGAAGCCGCCCACTCGCCTGGCTTACTTCTCCCCAGGCAGCCTCTATCCTGTGCAGGTTCCCGGAGCAATGATTAACCCTGGTTCTGATCAATGCTTTTGCTGACTCTGATTCATCACTGGCGCCTTGCAGCTGCCATGTAAAGGAAGCGTCAACTCTGTGTTGCTCATGACAGAGCATACCCACTCCATCACTTACACAACGACGCACGTGCACACACACACACGGGGGTGGCCAAAATAACAGGAACACCTGATATTCTGTGCACTTTAAATGAAGCAGTTCTCGAATATGTATGTCTGCGGCGAAGATTATGCCACATGATGTCAGATGACTACATGATATATTTCTCTGACTGTATTCACCTGAATTTGTCTGTATAACGTCTAATGATGCATTCAGAGTGAAACTTTTGTCAGAACAGTTCTGTTTTTCAAGCCATATAAAGAATGAGATAAACACAGAGAAGAGAATAAATCGAGCAATGGAGAGCTCGATTGGCATCGCTCATCACCCAGTGGTGCTTTACCTTGACAGCAGGGGGAAGCCCTGATTTCCTGAAGATGACAAGAAACACAATAGCAGAGTGTTCTGTCAGCACATCCTTCTCACAGGGCCCAGGTTAATGATTCTGCAGCCACGGCTGAGAGGGAGAGAGGGAGGAACGGGGAGGAAAAAGAGGTGGAGAGGCTGGCATTCACCCACATTTAGGTCGTCATTACAGCAGCATTAGGAATGATGGCGTGTTTTTGTCATTTTAATTACCTTTAATCTGATCCCTTCATACTCATGCAGTCTGTTAATGAGGCAGAACAAAAACGACATGTCACACATGTTTAGCACGCATCCACGCTATCAGTCATACAGTTAACATGGCAATAGAGGGAAGTGAGTGGAGCTGGGATTTAGATGAAAAAAAATATGCATCTCATTTGCTGAGCGATTTTGATGAACTAAATGGGATAAGAATTGAAAAAAAAATAAAACAAAACCAAACATCCAAGAGCTCTTGGGAGGAAGTGAAGGGATGACATTTAATGTGACAGTTCAATATCATTATGATCTACTGAAATATTATAAGAAGAAGAAATATTTTCGATGATAATTAAACTTCTCATTTCTGAATAAAACATGATAATACATGAAATAAGCCATTTGTATTATAAACAAATCTGCACTTGGAAAAAACATTATTGCGGAAATAACTATTAAGAAAAGGTCTAATACTGATAATATCAAACACTGGAAATTATGATATAGACAGAGCAGACAGACAAAAGGGGGTGTGGGGGTCCTCTCTCCATTACAGGACTCGGTTAAAGTATTAACCGACTGCTGCTTAACAATATTGCTGACTGGTGTGTGGAAACAGGAGGGATCAAAGTTATCATGTCGTCTTTCAGCCGGCCCATACAGCCTGTCCACTCCATCTTACCGGCCCATTCAGAGCAGCACTCAGGACACGCCCATCCTCCCACTCCTCACCTCCCTTCTCCTCCCCTCATTTTTTATCCTCCTGTTTCTCCTCAGACTTCCTACTTTCTGGACTTCTCTCCATCTTTCATGCACCAAATATCCAACAATTATGTATCTCCACAGGTGACACATCTGTCATCAGTTCTTTCCATCCATCTCTCCATCTGTCACTTGGCGGACTAATCACATCCACATTTGATAAGGCTGGTTAGGTGGGTCATAAAAAGTTTATGCTTGTGATGCTGGGATCTCATTTATTATCCCAGCTAATGTAGCAGTTGGGAGTGGGAGGGGGTGGGGGGCAGGAGCGCAAGAGGTTGAAAGAGAAAGGCCACCACATTAAGAGATCATTACTCCTGTATATGCTCCGTCCATCGCTTTCAATGCAGGAGAAGTCCTCTTTATGCTTTATGGTCTTGATGAAGCCGAAGCATTCTGTATTTAAGTGTTCCACAGCCACTAAGAGTTTAAGATGCTCACAGCACAGGAGGTAGTTACCATTCTCTAACCACAGAACTATTGGCTTAAGCACTAATGCGTGTATCTATTTACCCGACAATTACTTCACTAGTAAATGTATTCTGGCTTTAAATCTGCATTTAGTGCAGTCTGCTCTGCAGGAAAGCAAGGGAACAGTCTGAAAATGGGAAAATAAGAGCGATAATACAAGTGGATTTACTCCAAAATAACTTTTCATCTTTTTTCATCTGAACATGTATAGCATGAGCCAACCTGGGGCTTCAGCTTGTGTAAGAACTGGAGGTCTGCGCTCACCATTTATTGAATATAATAATATTAACAACAACAACAACATTAATAACAGAGAACAAAATTCGTGGATGAACTCTTCAGAAAGAAGACGTGTTGCTTGTAACTGTCACACGACAGTCACATTAGAAAATTGTTGTGCAGACAAATTTTCTCTCAAACAGAGCAATTACTTGACATGCTGATAGCATATTTTTGTACATATGTAAAAATAATCTGCCCACAAAACCACAATCATCATCACCATACG
>CAAKHB010002613.1:0-17109 GCA_901007665.1 Aeoliscus strigatus
TCTTTGCATCTGCAGAATCTGTGGAAAACAAAGCACATCACAAACGCTGGTGTCACATTCAGCCTCGCTCCTTCTTCCAGTTCCAGGGGGGGTTGGACGGCGTTCTGCTCCGTCTCTGAGGTCCTCGTCCCCTCAGTGGAGCCCCCCCCCCCCCCCCCCAACACACACACACACACACACACACACACACACACACACACACGGACTGGCAGAGGCCATTCAGACTAGGCAGGTGGCCGCTTACGCACATAATTGCGAACAATTTTTAGCAATGAATAAAAATGATCTACATTACTTGTGAAAGGTTGTGCACAAGTTGCCAAGTGAAATCTATAGAAGACCGCTTTAGACGGCGAAGAATGGTGCTTATCAAAGGCTGCACGGAGCTTTTAGATGGGAGGGACTGTGTGATTGTCTCACAGGCGGAGCTGCTGTGTGACACACACACACACACACACGTTTGTCAGCATCTCTGTGGGCATCAGTGCCACGTCTGTTTCAAAACAATAGGCCTTGTACTTTCTTTAATGTCTATTGAATTAAAGGGGAATTGTGCGCAGGTATTGAGATGGTGATACATCTATAGACGTTTTCTCTTTAGTAATCAGTTTGAAAATTTGGAATAATAAGAGTTTGATTTGCATTGTTGGCTCTTGGCCTTTTTACATCAACTGCCACAATTTTAACGATGACTATTTTAAGAAAAAAACAACATGTTGTCGACATTACAAATGTAATGTGTCTAATGTCTCCGATTTAAAAAGAAAATCTTCATAATTTAATTTGAATATCATCACCAAACCACTTCATATTATTTGGAGAGAAACTGTCGTATGTGTAACAGTATGGAAGTAGTCCTTGTTGTGTGTTTGTAACATGAGTGTATTTTTCTTTACGGCACTTCCTGCTGAACAACAGGGAGCTGAGCCAAGGTTAAAAAAAAAAAAATCATATATCACAAGAAAAATAATTGCATATCGTAAGACCTTAATCGTCATAATAATGACGATTAAGGTCTAAAAAGGATCCTATGGCAGATTCAGTTGATTGAGTTGAGTTTAAGAAAGTAGGACTTTGCAAGTAAAATTCAACCAAAGCAGAACTGACACACACACACACACACGTGCGTGGTGTGTTTGTGCATGTGCAGCCACAACAGGACTAATCAGTCCACATTGTTAGAAACCCATTTTGTCGGTGCCGTGTTTACAAGAACAATGTTTCATTGCTTTTGTCCATATGAATCCATAAAATCCCCGTCCTTACAAAACAATAATAAGAAGCCAGCCCACCCGCGGCGCTTCATGGCGGCAGGCGTATGTGTTTGACCCCTGTGGGACCTATATGCCTTTTATTAACACCTGCCTGTTAGAGGAGCGCTGCACGGCGGCTGCAAGCTGATGAGAGAAACCTGGAGCGGGTTCAGACTGTGTCACTGGCCGTTTGCTGTTTCCATTTCACAGATGATTAATCTCTCTGTGAAGACTTGGGCCGGCGCGGGCGGAGTGTATGCAGCTCTTCCTGCGCTCGCTCCTGCTGGCTGCACTCTGGCTGCCTGACTAAAAGGCCTTTAGAATTCCTGTGGAGAGAGATGTGCAGAGAGTGAATGCAGCTGGCTGGGGGTCAGTGTGTGGAGCTTTTTCTGCCATTGTGTAATTGAGGCTCTGGCAAGATTTTTTCCTCAGTTCTTTCAAAAGGGAGTATGATTGTGAAGTGCTGCAAGGGTTTGGGGAGGGAAAAAGGAGGTAGGGGGAGTGTTTCAGGGGGTGGGGGAGTTTTTATATGAAGGGGGAGGTCAAGTTGACAGGAACAAAAAGAATGTGTTCCGCTAATTTCTGTGGGGCTGGATCAACAATAATAGGCTCAATTTCTTTATTACAAATTTTATAACTGGCCCCCTCCCATTTCCCCACCCTCTTCCGCTTCCAGATCCTGTCAAGACCCAGTATTGCCATGAGGTGTCAACCCACAAGTACCTCCGTAATGAATGTGGCACACATTGCGGGAAATACTCAATATTTTCTCCAGAAGAAACGGTGAATAATTAGTTTTGTACTTAGCCAGAACGTTGCAGTTTGACTCCGCGCTGCAAAGTGCCTGAGGAAGGACCGCTAATTTATACCTAACAAACCAACTTCCAATTAGTTCCCTGTTCTTTCCAATTTGGTCTGCGCTCTGTCCTCAGTCCCGATGGAATACTGAAGAACTGTGACTCTCGCCGAGACACCCCAGAAGGCATTTTGTCATGATTTACAGGAGGGAAGGGGGTCTTGTTCATGCCATCTCAAAGTGATCCCACCGCTGCTTGAATGCGAGCACAGCCATTGTTCATTTGGGCTTCAGGATGCCATGAATCTAGGAAATAATTACCCCTCACCCTGCTGGGTTTACATTCTTTTTCATCTCATTTAATGGCTTCTTGTTCATTCTCTTTTAACCCCAAACAGGACGTTATGTGCAAAATCAAGAGCTGGGTAGTGGATGAAAAAAAACACGTCCGCTTCTGTCAAGATTGGAGCGACAAAGAGGTGAGCGTTTGATGTTGCTGTCACTTTTATTAATGTAATTTTGATATGTAATATATTTTTCTCTCGTTTTGATTTTTCTTTTGTGCAAATCGCAAGTAACAGTCTTTTGTTGATTGTATTTTGACACTACTTTTGTACATGCTAATGACATCTGACCGCGCTGAACCTGATTTAAGGGCTTTATAGTTGCTCCCCACCGTGCTTTTACACCAGACTCTAATTTGAATTGGCTTCATCTTCATCTGTGTTCTCAGAAGCTCTTTTGGCAAGTTTGGAATCTCAGTACTTGTCTTGTTTGTCCTCGTCACAGATCGAAGTGTTGAACAAATACCTGTTGTTGACGTCCAAACCGATGATTTACCTCGTGAACCTCTCTGAGAAAGACTACATCAGGAAGAAGAACAAATGGTACGTGTTTTAAAGACGCCTCACACTGAACTTTAACGGTGCATGCACCCACACGGGAGTGTGTGTGGGTGCAACCTCACTTTACGATATTAGGGGGTTAAAAACCTGGAGTCCTCTGAACGTTAAAGGTCTGACAGCTTCACGGGAACCAAAACACTGGACACAAGTTTAAATGGCTGGTAAAGTTGGGTTCAGACATGTTAGGGTCAACGTGAGGTTACGTCACAGCGAGGTGCTACAGAACGCAACGTCAACAACAACAACAACAACTCCCTACAAGCGCTGTCTGTGTGCGTGTGTGTGTGTGTGTGTGTGTGTGTGTGTGTGTGTGTGTTTGCAGCCTGTGGTTCCCTGCTGACAGAGACACAAACGTATCTCTGTGAGAGGATCTGTCTGGAGGATGTTCTATCATAACATCCAGTTGTGTGAATCCAGACTCTGCTCTTCATTAACCAGCATAAGAACATATGTTCTCCATGTCCCATCAACATGTTCTCGTTTACTTATGATATCAAAGGGTCTTCAAGAAAAAACAAGTATGAATATGTTCAAAGCCAAACAAGTCATTAATAACTCTGGGGGATGCACAGTAAATCACAAGGACCAAGTTAACACCAACTGTAACACTGATAATACATTTGCATTAGCATATGTTCGAGTACCATAATTATGTGACTATTGGCGCAGAAGAAAACATGAATGCTGAGAAGTTGCACTCAGTTCAGATACCTGGTGTAAAGAAGGAGCTGGGAGAAGGAGAAAACATCCAACAGGTCTTGAAAGTTGAGAAGTTCACTTCACAGCCAACTTGCTGCCATTACGGTAATGATTCGCTGGCTTCCAGCATCAGAGTGAGTAGGATTACCGTAATGACATCAACATGGCTGTCTTCAGCTTTCAGGAATCTGATCAACGTTTTCTGATTTCTGTACTTCAAAGTATGCTAGCATGAATGTAGCAAAATAGCAGAGTCGGTTTGGTCTAGATATTTCAGTTTCACGTGTTGTACCTCCACACAGGATCACCACTAACATGCGTCACAACAGATAAACCAGACAATGACAAAGACAACTGAGGCTTCGTACACAGTCTGAAGAAAACTCATTGGCTTTCAGACACGACAGGCAATTTGTACCTTTTTGTGTTTTGTGACTTAATGCAATTCTACAAACGTGTCTTCTATATTCAGGTGTTCTTTCACTGACCCTTTTTAATTGTAACACTCCACAACAGGTAGGTCTAAAAGTCCTGAGAGGGACTGTGAGGGCTACTTTTCCCCCGGTCAGTAATAGAAGCTTGTGGATTGTTCTCGCACTCTCCCAGTAGCCCTCAGGGGCTGTGGTGTCAGCTCTTCAGAATTTATTTTAGGGCTTTGCTTGGCAGCATTTTATCTCAAGGGAAGTTGTTTACCTACGTTCCTGACACGAAGGTATGACTGTCAGATGGAGGGAGGAGGAAGCGCTCTCGTAAATCAAATGATTCATGGCATGTGGAACATCCGTCAGGTGTAGGAAGCAAGTTGCGTGTGTGTGAGTGTTTTTTTTTTAAGCGGTGTGAAATGCAATAAATCAGAGCGTTTTAAACAGGCAAACAGTAGTGCTCCGGTGTCCTGAGGGCTCCACGGTGAACAATGCTGACATCAAAGTCTTGCTGTTTGACAAGTGATGAGTCACTTCCCTTGTCCAGAGTGCAGCTCACACCTGTATGGAGATGATTACAGGTAGATCTCGCTGGCCCTAATTGTACAATAAATGCTGCTCTCAGCCCTAATGGCAGCTAGTCTGCAGCGGAGACGCCAGACTGCCATTTGGCTGTCGCCATGCTCCCGTGTTTTTCCACCAGCACAGTTGAGATGATGATACGGTTAAGGACTATTCAAAGCAAACAGCAAGACAAATTGCAATCTTAGCTTAAATGTGTGGAGGAAGAGAAGGCGAATCACAGAATGAGAGAAATAAGCCAATTTCATCTGTGTTTCTTAGGACACTGGGGGGCGGGCGCAGATTCTCTCCCCTGCATTTTTTAAAAAGGACTTTTTAAACA
The DNA here is from genome assembly GCA_901007665.1 of Aeoliscus strigatus. Classification (NCBI taxonomy): domain Eukaryota; kingdom Metazoa; phylum Chordata; class Actinopteri; order Syngnathiformes; family Centriscidae; genus Aeoliscus; species Aeoliscus strigatus. The sequence goes on from CAAKHB010002613.1 coordinate 4,980, forward strand.
CTTTTAAGTGCTTTGTCATGCATTTATTTTTAATTTGTAGAGCACGGCATGACACATTAATGCGATAATGGTTTCTGAGAAAATCACGAAACAGCTCGATTTTTTTTCCAGCAGGAATACATTGATTTCACAGAATCGAGAACAAAAAATTGTCGCATTTGGGGAACTATTGCCATTCCAACTGTAGGTGGTTTCTCAACCTGTGGCCTGTGGACCCCAATTGGGCCACTACACAAAGTATCCTGGACCACTATCAACTACTTCTCATGACTCTACCCCCATCAACACTACTGTATATCTATGCGTTCAGACAATCATCGCCATGCCAACCATAGGTGTTTTCTCAACCTGTGGCCCCTGGACCCCGACGGGCCAAGCAGCAGACCCACATTAAAATAGCTCAATGAGGGATTTTCTGGTTTGTTTTTCCAAGACATGTGTGTTGATCCACCACATTGTTGAAGTCAATGTAATAATCACCATGAAACACGTCCCACACTGAAGATGGTTTAATATGACTTTTGGAGGCTCAAAAAACAATCCGTCGTTAACGAGATGGACCTGTTTGGAGTGCAGGAGCCACATACCAATCTGCCCTTGTTTAGACAAGAATACACGGTATTAGCTTTAGCAAACCATCATTAATGGAAGGATCAGACAAGGAGCAAGGCCTCCTTTCATCCCCAGGTTCTCTGCTGGAGACAGAACATCATTTACTGTTGAGAGGAGCACATGGCTTCAATCCTACACAGTGCATGTGTATGAGAATGCGTCCATGTGCATGTTTGAAGTCTGTCTCAGAGGCGACTCCACGCTCATTTGGTTGCTGGTGTAATTGCGGTGTGGAGATCAAAGGCGCGTTGGCCGAGTGATGTTCCAGAGGAGACTTTACCACACAGCCCTCTCCTCTGAGCAGAGGGGCCCGCCCGCTGCTCGCCGCTCCCCTCTCCCCTCCAGCCATGCACTGCCCCCTGCACATCCCCGCTCGTAAAAAATGATTAAGGCTGCATTTGTCATGTGTTTATGACTGAGAGGCATTGCGTGATAGGGAATGGCATCTACAAGAGTCTATCAAGAGGCTTTCTCCTCGTTCCGCGGCGTCAGTGTGCAGCCTGGAAGATGTTGTTCTGTGCACATACTGTAGCTTGTATGTTAGAGAGGGTCATTAAAACGCTGTGGATGATGTGGTGGCTGCAGACTGCCCAATGTTTTCACTCATCACTCATTATCAACATGTCGTTTGTTTTTACAAGCTCACAAGGCCTTGACATCTTTATCACTTTTTATTCCTTTTAATGGGCTGAATATCAGATATTTAATAAGTTGCTATCTTCAGCAGACCAGAAGCAGTCACATCTTTTAGTAGCCAAAGACTGAGTACTCCACATATGCTGTTGTTTTGCTTTATCTTGACTTTTCTTTCTCTTTTTTTCCTCCTTTTGCACAATGTGCAGCAAAGTCAATTGGTGGCTCTTAAGTAGACAAGATGACCTTTAAGGAAACTAGCAAGCTTGACCTGTCTGCGAATGCGTGTGTGTTCTCACAGTGAGTGGAAGAGCTGCAGGGTACTTGTGGCTATATTTGTCTACTTGTCACCGTGTGTGTGTGTGTGTGTTTACCCAATGTTTGTGTCTAATCAATTTGTATTTCATGATATTTCGTTCAGATTAAAAAACAACAACAACAACAATGAATTGAGGTATGTTTTGTGTAAATGACGTGTGTAACACTATATTTCACCTTTGACACTTTTCAGTCAGTGCCTTTGATAGAAAGTCACCAACAAACCAAAAAACAGCATTACGTTTCACAAATAAAAACATGTATTCAGTCATTCATTCATTCAGGCTTGCAGACAACAGGCAACAATACGAGGGGGACTGTCGGCCTGTAGGGGGCGCTTTGGCTGTTACATTTGGAGGAGGTGTCATCAGGCATTGCAGCGCCTGAAGAGCTTCTTTTCAAAAACCTTCAGAGATGCTGTTTTGCTTTTTTTTTTTTTTTTGGTGGGGGTGTGTGTGGGGGGGTCTTTTTAAAAGCAGTTGAAGGTTGGTGACAGAGAAACTGAAACGACCGGGTGGATAAGTGGGATACGTTGTCAGTTCATGGACATGGTTTTCTCCTAAACATCCTCCCCATGAATCCAAAAGAAACTACTGAGTGCAAAACCACTGACTTTGTCCATTTTTTTCCAGACAAGTAGCTGCATGATATCGGCGTGATATTTCACTTGTCTCTGTTGTTTTGGGCCCGACTTTCCCATGGTAAGATGTGTACTGCCTGGAGTCAGTCCTAATGGATCCCTTCAGCTCATTTCCAACAAGAAAAAGAACAACAGAAGTGGCCATATAGTAAAACGGAAACAGATGGTGCTAATAAAGTTCTCTTGGTCCAGTTCACCTGGTTATTGACTGTCCCTCGTTCACATAATGAAAGGACATCGTTGACATGTCACATGTCACCACATCATCTTTCTTCTGTCCTTTGATTCGAGACATGGTGCTGGAACTAATGAGATGTGCCCCCAAACTTGAAACTGACACATCCTCTGCCTGAGAAGCAAAGCAGCCTCTCTGTTTGTTCTCTAATGATCCTGCGAGACATCAGTTTGCTCTCCAAAATCCAGTTCGGGTTGTTGGCAAGCCCAAGGACAGCGAATGTGTCTCCTGCCGGTTCTAATGTATGGAGAAAACTTGACAGCACCGGATCCGCTGTGTTGATAGTTCTTTTTAGCGTCACAGACCAAAAAAAAATCCAACTCCCTAATGATACATTTCGATAGCTGTGCATGTTTGTCGCTCTCGAGATAAGATAAAGGCCAAACATAGTGCAGATCCTGCAGCCTTTACAGCTCTAATGAGACAAATAAAAGAATTTAGTGTTGGCACATGCAGCTCCTCAACGGTTATTATCAGGATCATTGTTGAACTGTTATGAATGATTGTAAAAAAAAAAATGGATGGGGACATGATCGGCTGATGTTACATATGTCCTTGATTACCTTCCCTCTGCTTTTATTCTAATAAGCGGCATTCTTTGTACTCGGTGGGACAGCTCGACAGTCTGACACACGATGAGAATAAATATTGCATGTGGTAGACATTAAGCTGTCATCCTCAGGAGGGAAAAAAAAGAAGAAGAGTCTGAGAAATCTGCGTGGTGGTGTTCTTCAGCGCTACACTTTGCCTGCTCTTGTCACAATTGTCACATCTTGATGACTCCCCCGCTCTACCCCGGCCCCCGTATTTTCCCGCACCCAGTCAGTCGCTGTGAATGACACATGGATACCTCGTGTACAGAATCGTTTGGTGTGATGTAGAACATAATCCCAATTTCCACAAATCCCAATGGCACAAACAGTCACCAAACAACATCTGGGACTTATCAAAGTCTGAACAATCATATAATGATGGAACTGGTGCGGTGTTTTCCATAATTTAGGTATAGTCGTCGATTTTCGTCAGAATTCATTTTGTAGAGGGAAGTTTACTCAGTGTGTGCTGATGCATCGATTCTGCTTCACCCCCTCTGGACTCCATGGGATGGGTTTATTATCCGATGGTCTCGGTTGGAGGTGTGGAACGGCAGCAGGGACATTTCCTCACATGTTGAGGGAATGTAGTCTGGTATATCCATCTTGGGTGAACGTGGTAGAGTGTTGGGGGGGCGGCGGGCTGCTCTGGATCTTCCCGGGTTTGTGCCTATTGGGTGACCAAACACAAACAATGGGAGTGTCAAAACATGATTTTGCAGTTGTAAAGATTGGTGCGGTCACAGCCCCATCCCCACCAGATTCACAAGAAAAAGTGGATTGAAGATGTGACAGAAATAGTGTCATATGTAAAGACACCACTTGAATTGAATGAATTTCGGCCAGAATATTTTTTCCTCTACAAAGGACAGAAAGCTCGCACCTTTGTTTTAGATTTGATGCGATATGATGTTCTTAATTAAAGCAGCTCCCATAGCGTGTCAGATGTCTTTGTGACACCAATGTGCATGAGTCTTTCCATCAAGCTTTGGCTACAGGGAGCAGAGAGCGGCTGCACAGTTGTCGCTCAGGAGCTCACCGCTGGGACGATGAAAAGCTTCCCACAGAGCACCCCCTGACTTCCCAGCCTCAAACGCCACCATGAGCTCATACCGCTCCTTTCTGCGTGCGTTCACAGAGGAGGGAATGAGGAGTTGAGGGGGGTGGTTGGGTTCCCTGTAACCTGTGGGCCAGCAGCTGCGGTGGCGACCGGTGGCTGCCAAGATGTTTGAGACCGCTCACACACAGCTGGTGTATCCAGGTTCAGGTGCTGGGCCCTCCACCTCCGGGCGTGTCAGTAATGGAGCTGTGGAGGACAAAGGTGGCGGATTATGGATTACTGGTCACTGGTCTGTCAGCATTCAATTGCATCTGAAAGGAGCACTCAGACTGGAGGTGATGGCCCACCTTTGCAGGCTTAACTGGCTAAGCACTTGTAATAAAGCTAACCTGTATGAGTATATGTCAGACGCAGGCCCAGGTCATTGTCTCAGGTAGCTGCCCCGGTATTATAGAAACTCCTATTGTTTCCTCCTCCTGAGCCATTTAAGCTGATCAAAGCGTTGACAAAGCCCAGGGAAGCCCCAGGCATGCGGAAACACAGGAATTATCCCCCCCAAAGGATTCCCACACAAAAAGACAAATAGACTAGCGCCAGAGGGTGGCCCCCTGTGGGACGTCTCCATTCACACACCGACTGTTGTGGAAGCGCCAATTGTTTTGTTTTGTTTATTTCACTATATATTGTGCTTTAAATTGCATGTGTTGTAAGTGCAGCAGGAATTACGTGGAACAGTACACAACACATTTACAAATGACTTTGTGTTTCAACAGTGAACATGAATTCATAAATGAACTTCATGATCAGAATAAAGACGTCTGGAAGGACATTGTTTTGTTCACTCTGATTTGGGAGCGCAAACACGGCTCATTCCTGTCCGATCCCTAAAGCTGGTGAATGATTAGTAGAAATAATGTCCCTGTCACCCTTAATCACATTAAAACGTGGTTAACATTTAATTTTTCCCACTTGATATGCAAAAATTTCCACTTGATTTGCAGCAGAGGCCATTGGAATTCCATTATAAAGAGAATAAAAATTTCAGGCATCATTTGTTCAGAGAAGGATATCGAGAGAGGAAAGGGCTGAATCTTTCTATTAACTGAGCAGTGAGAGATGGTGGCAATGCTGGGATATAATGGGAGACTGACAAGATCTCTGACACACGTGCGTGTGCACAGTGTACCCACACACACATACACACACTCCTTATCACTTGTAAAACCAAGTGGATCTGTGAACAAATACTTTACAGTATGAACCATTTCTGCCTTTTAAGGAGACAGAACAATTTCCTGTTTCACAGACAAAGAGGGTGACACTGTTTGCAGACGATGCAATGGAAAAATAATGAAAATGATTAACCACTAAAAATATTTTACTCACTGTGAATAATTGTCATAGACAATTTACATTTTATATTTGTATAAACTTTTTTCATGTATTTCTATTTTTTAACAGGCTTTAGCTAAAAATACATAATCTGGAATATCTGGCATTTAAACCACGTATTCACCCAATTCCAAAACACAACTCCACTCAGTGAATTAATTAATTCATCCTCTACATGTCTTTGACAAAGCTGTCCAGGTATTTCCTCTCATACAGTGATACAGAAGTGAGTAATATCGGTTTAATGCACCAGTTGATACTGGGCCTAAATAACATATACATCATTTTTGTTTAACTGACCAAACTAATAGATATTCAGCTATTAGAGGCCTAAATATTTTTTTTAATTGTTGTTTATTCACTGAATCAATAAAATATTTCTTTCTTTTATATGTATATTATAAATTCGAGAATATCTTGACAGAAAACTCTCCACAGTGTGTTTGACATAAACTTCAATACAGTTTTGCAATTCATATCAAATTTTGTACAAATAATTGGAGGGGACCAAAATACAAAATGCAAAGCGGCGGTAGACAGTGGGGAAATTGACATAAATAGTTTTGGGAGTCATGTTGACGGAGCATCAAAGCTCCTAATTGACAGCGCTTTGTTTCTGGAGTTGAGGGAAGGGGGTGTTTCATGTTACTGTGCCACTAAGGTGTTTTCCTGGTCCTGTGTCACTCACTGTGAGGACCTGAAGACCCCCGCGCTCATTTGCCGCTCACGTTACCCGTCTTGGCTTCACATTATTAAAATCATCCCTCAGCCTTCTACCAAGAGCCTCTTTGTTACTTGGCCGACTTGGCTCAGCTCTGTCAAGTCTTCACCAATTACAGTCTCAGGTACAATAGTCTATTCAGAGGCTCGCAGCCCTTGACTGGTGTGTAGAGAGTGATTTGTGAATCATTATTCAGCCGCCTGTAGAGAACGCAATACCTGAGGAATGCAAATAACGTGCCACCAAACAGACAGCTGTGCTGCTAAAAGTGACAAACTACAGCTGTTATTATCTCAGATTGGATTTTTTTTTCCACCCCTCTTGGAGCAGCAGACATGTTTGCAGGATTTTTGGGGCTTTGACTGTTTTATTTTTCCCCGTGCGTTAATGGCGAGACGATGGCGTCCACCTTATTTCAGGAGCAGTCACATATCAAGTCTGCATGTATAATGTGAGTAGAGAGGGAAATAATAGGTTACAGATGAATACATCTCAACATACAGACTCTCAAACACCATATTTACTCTGTAGTGTTGTTCTAGTTTGCTGGGATCCAGCATGTGATATATTGTGTATTGACAATCATTAGGTAGGAGCAGTGATACAGGGCTGCAGGTGAGAAAGCAGTGACATTGTTATTGGAATAGACGGGGTATTCAGGTGCTCGGGTTCCTCCCAGTCTTTGATTGTTATGGTCTTTAAACAGGAAACTAGGATTGCAGATAATGACGGGGACCCATTCGAATCAATCCAGCCTCGGATCCGTGTCGGCCCGCGGTGAGAAAATGGTTTTGTGTGATGCTGTTCTTTGAGACTGGTCCAATCGCGGTCTGAGAGCTTGTGGGGCTAATCTCATAATTGCCTTAACCCCCTTATATTGTTCTGACTGAGAGTTGCCATTAACTCCGTCATCGCCCTGCAATGTCAGGTGTCCTGCTGCACTGGGAGACAAAAACACAACGAGAATGACAAAGACGTCCAAAGAATAGAGGAAGATTGCTTGCAGATGTGTCAATACAAAACAGAGAGGCACCAAACGCCTGGATGAGCGTGAGATCTCGACCTGATATTACATCTCTGTGAGACCGTGGATGTGTTGGACATTTGTCGCCAGCAGAACACACAAATATGGAGAATCTTTGAACGGTGTTCAGTCCTCCAGACTCTTCCGCCGTGTTGCGGCTCATTGTGGTTAAGATAAGATAAGTCTTTACTCAATACAGCAGCAAGTCGAAAGCACAGTACCATAAATAAATGAATGAACGTGCAATATCTACAGGTCTTAGCTAAATACACCCAACTCTAAGTCAGTATGTGATACACAATATATCCAAGATGATACCGTGAAGATATATTCATGAGAATGACACGCCTTCACATGATGCTTAATTGAATGTAGCACATATTCTTATGAACAGGATCGGGACAGTTTGGAGGCTTCATTGAAAAGTTTTTGTCTAGAACTTCAATTGTTGAATCGATTTCTGTTTTCTCCCAGTTTACTTCTTAATCATACACATGGACATATTTTACTTTACTTTTCTGTGTTTGAGGAAATAAAATTCTTTTCTCTGCATAATTCGTGCAGTTCCACATTAACCTTCCTGATTATTTTTGGTGCTGTTAAATCAATCAGTGTTCATTCATATTGAAGTCATAATATTTCGTATTATATATATATTATATATATTTATTTTATATTGTAAAAAACACCGTTTTTTTAGTTCTTTTTTTTTGCTGTTGCAAAATATTAAAAAGTAGTTAACCCCAACAAATAAAAACAGAACATCCTTCAGAAAAATTGAGCAGACAATAAATAAACATGTACTTTCACACTTGATACCTCCAATACATTTTACAGTACTCCATCTGGACCACTATGGATTCAATTGCATGCCAAATTTGTCATTTTGTTGCTGCTTTCAGATCAGTCAAATTGAATATTCTCTAAACACCACAAGCAAAAAACAAACTGGAAACTTACAATCAGATAGATGCTCTCTGTTAAAGAAACGCCACCTATGGCAAGCCGGCGCGTACACACACTCATATTTTCAGCTCATGAATATTCACGCTGTGTCAGATAACAAATGGCTCTGTGTTAATCAACTTTCAACTTGTTGTGCGGCTGCCTGTCTTTACCAGGCTGGTGAAAATCAAGGAGTGGGTGGACTGTCACGACCCCGGGGCCCTGGTCATCCCCTTCAGCGGGGGCCTGGAGAGCCAGCTACAGGACAAGAGTCAAGAGGAGATGAAGAAGTACTGCACAGAGCACAAGATGCAGAGGTTAATTAGCATTCAGTCTCCCCACATTTTATTATCAGTTGTGTCCTCCATGCTCTCCTTTAATTGCGTGTGCTGATAGAATAATAAATGGCAGAGTAATTACCATTATAAAGAAAAGGATCCCTCTTCTTACTGAACAACTCAGTCAAAGGGTTTTCCTCTAAATTAAGTTTTTAACTGTCGTCTGTCATCTGTAGGTATAATTATAACTTGGGCATTTTGAGTTTATTGTTCTCATGTGAAAACCTCTATGGAGAGGAAAAATTGTGACAGCAGACCCCCCACACCCCCTCCCCGGCGCGGAACGAGACATGGGGTTGAATTCTTAAAAATGCTAAATGAGTCTACAACCTGTCTAATTAATCAAAGAAACCATTGGAGAGTTGAATGTCTTATGTGAAGTGAAGTGACCCATCTTATTCACCTAATGAGTTTGCATTGGAATGAATGGAGTGAATTTTGTGTCGGCCTCAGTGGCGACAAAGAATATTGAAACAGCTCTGACTCTTTGATTCGAGCGTAAATTTCTCTCCTCCAGTGCCCTGAGCAAGATCATCAAGGCAGGCTACGCCGCCCTGCTGCTGGAGTACTTCTTCACGGCCGGACCTGATGAGGTCCGTGCGTGGACCATTCGGGTAAGAGCCGCCTCCCCTCTGTGCACATACAGATTGTGAGGGAGTGCGCACACACACACACACACACACACACACACACACACACGTACGTCCAGGCATACACACAGCGGCCCACGTTCCACCCTGCTGGCACCCTCGCTGATATCACACACTTTCAACTTTGTCATGGTTGTGCTTTAGCTAGTCATTACAGGCCAAGGATAACTTCAATTACTGGTGAGTTGCTGAACAGTGAAAGTGGGGGCTACATTGATTGAGGAGGGCAACAATTGATTTTGCCCATTACGTCCATGAGAATGTTTCCATCCTGTGCAGATCTGCCTGCCCTCCTCCTGCCGCTGGAGATAAGGAGCCTGTGCATTGTGCCTGCCTAATCTGTGTGACGGAGGGTGTCTGTGCCAAAATTGATGTCGCTTTTCAAGCGACTGTTTGTGGGCCTTGCTGGGGGCTCCTCCTCCCCGTGTGTCTCTTCGTTTACTGAGCCCGGCCAGCCGAGAGCTGTGTGCAACAGGAGCGCAGGATGTTGGCTTTCCATGCGGGTATTGTGTTTGGAGGAAAAAAAAAAGACTTTTGTTTGAAATTAGGAGGATTGAGCACCGTCATAATAGTGTATTTTTCACAAATGATGTATCATGAGTATGCTGATAATAAAGCAAAGGAACTTACTGAGATACTTTTTGAGCATTAAAGATTTCCTGTTAGCTACACTGGGCTTCCACCAAAAGATTTTCACGGTCACAGACTAAAAACTGAAAGTCACAAGGAATTTTTTTACTGTTTACTTTTATCGGAGTCATCCTGTTTGTTGGGCATGAGGTGGCATTCTGAACTCTTTTAGATCTGTCTCTTCCTAGTTTTGGGCTTGTGTTTGCACAGTCAACAACCAGTAGATGAGCTCTAAAAGTGCTCTAAGAATCTAGATGTCATCTTGTAAAGAGTGACTCTGTAAGACTCACAGTCTTTGTAAAATCACAGTCAGAGATTAGGGTGGAACTAAAAACTCTAAAAACTTTCTCTAGGTGTGAGCAGGTGTGACATGAGTCTTTTTCAAAGTCTTCTGACGTATGGGTAGCAATACTACAACTTTAGAATACGGAATACTGGAATACGTTCATCCCCTCCAATGCATTCTTTACTTGGCCGCAGGAATAACAATAAGTATCAGAACATTCTGGTTGGTTTCCATGTTCATCTCAGAAATGTAGACACATTTCCTGTCAGGAACAGTAACAGTAACACAGAAAAATCATTTTCTAAAGGACTCAACCCCTTTCTCACTCTGTCTTTATCATATGTTATGAATGTTTAATAAAATCTGAAGCATCTTGTGTGAAATCCATGAAGTGAATGAATTTGTATGTTAATTTTATTTTATTTTTTTACATCGTTCCCTCTGATCCCACAAACTACATACACAATACAAAGAAAAAGACAGAAAAGCATATGAAGATGTCGAAGTTAAAGCTTGTTGTGATGTTTTTACCTGACATTGTCCTGAGTAATGTGAACAACAAACTGACACCTGAGAACATCTTCAGTCCACAGAGTAAAGACAATCAGGTAGTGTACAGCCTGACTCACTGCTGGTGGTTTCCAGTGAAAATACAGTTAAAAAAGACTTGTTTTGGAACCAAAATCAGGAATCAGATGACGGCATCCGACGTTACCATCCTCACAGCTTGTGCCTGTCCTTCAATAACTAACCTGAGTCTTTTGACCTCAGTGGATGTGAGCAAATGTTGAACTACTGAAACAGGAATTTTGATATCACAATGTATAGTTGTCCATACGTTTCCACCTGATCCAGACTCCTCTCTCTCCGCACAGAACAGAGGAGGAATCCAAACTCACCCTTTGGTTTTTACGCAGGACAAATTACATTTTAGTCAGATGACATCAGCGCCTTTCAGCACACATACACTCATCTCAGCATGACTGATGTCCTAGCTATTTATAAAAAAAAAAAAAAAAACTCCTGAAACACTTCAAAGGCATTCTCAAAAACACAGTTGTTCTCAGCAACATAATGGATTACAGCCAGCCGTGGTTGTGTGTGAGAGGCTTTTAGTCAGGTAAGCATCAGTGAGTAACTATATTAATCCAATACATCTTGCATTGTAAAAACTACACTCAGTAATGTCGTGTTCTTAAGTCCTTTAACATGCTTTATTAGGCAGCCTGGAGGTGACCGTTATCTATCAACCTCCTCTGTCTGCATGGCTCTTAACTAGGGCAATGTGGATCTCATGTAATGCACCTTTTAAAAAAAAAAACAAAAAACCCTCCCCTTAATCTATTTTTCTCCAGATAGACAAACCTTGATGCTGATTAATGGTAGTTAAACTCACACATGCTCTGTCAGTGAGATTGCAAAGAGATGGTAATGTATTAGCGCCATTAAATGTGCATCACTCTTTTGGCATGAAATATGTTGACCCCCAACCTGATTACACACATAATTAAAACTGCTCAACAGTTCCTGAGCGCCGAGCTGTGGAGCAAAGAGAGCGCGGGCGAGTTGACAGGAGCAAGTGTGAATGATACACAGTCATCACACCGCTTGTTTGGCTCATTTGTCATTTGTGCCCAGTTTGAGTTCACGGTGGATGAATCTCATACCAGGCACAGGGTGTGTCTTTGGAGTGCTGAACAGGATTCAGGTCACAAGGGAGTCATATACTTAGTCAGTTAGTTAGTTAGTTATTTAGTTAGTTAGTTCATCATCATCATCACATACAACATATAAACATACACTGCAGAAAGGTCAAAGTGTAAAGTGTAATGCTTATATTTGCGAATCTTAAATGAGATTATAAATTAAATTACCCACCAATGGAATATAAATATACTCATTTACAAAAGAAAGAAAAACGCTCCAAAATGTCAAAATGGCAATTTCTTTAAAACTGAACATGTGTGGACTTCTCTCCACATTATTCCAAAATCTAATCCCAACCACAGAAATATATCTCCTTTTAATCTCCTTTTTGACAATGTTGTCATAT
>CAAKHB010002613.1:32875-44511 GCA_901007665.1 Aeoliscus strigatus
CATGTCACTAAATGTTTGTTTTTATACCTGCTGCATTTCTTTGTTTCATGTTAGTTGTGTTTTTATTTCTGAATCCACCAACAACTCTTATCTTGGTAAATTGAATACACGTACACACTGAACTGGTGTCACATTTTATTCCTTTTTGTTTTGTGTGTGATCCCCGCCTCCTTCTGATATTGTCCATTTACGGAGATTGAGTCAAGTAGGATAATGCAATCTACACACACACTTTATGGACTAAACACAGCAGTCAAATTCCAAAATCTGTATAAATATGTCAATATAACATCTATATAAACGTTCTGTTGCCTGAATGTCCTTTCATTTTCTTTTTTAAGCTTCTTTCAAGTTTGAGCTTTTCCTTTTGCTTGAAAGAACGTCTTTCCTCTTTTTTTTTTTTTTTTTTAAATCCTTTTTCAAAGTCTTTTGCAGCCATGAGGTTCTTTCTCCCCCCGCAGCTCTCACTCTGGGTGTGCAGTCCAGTAGATGTCACTACAGCCAAGGGAGCAGGACGAGAGGTATGTTTGACCCCTTGACCCTTCCCCGTGAACCACTGCTAGGATGCAGGCAGAAGTCAGCGAGGCCGACAGTAGGTGTGGGCCTTCATTTAACCGCACGTCAATGTCACACAGAAATGCCAGGAACCTATTCTGCTGCCGAAAGTATCGTTTCATGACTTTGAACAAACCCTGGAGGAGTGTGTGACATTAGTGCTTGTAGGTTCATGAATATTTGAGGGAATTACTGAAGAAAAGTCTTCCAAATGAGCTATTTAGTTTCTTTCTCAAGTTTTATGCATCTCTCTTCTGACAAAAATTGTAGCGATTATGTGAGCATGAGACGAGCAGCTTGTGCCGGCACACACATGCAGTGTCACTGTCTTTCCCTCTTTTGTTAAATGGGACATTTTTCTAATTAGGCCCTTTTGCTATTTTTTCTTTCATGCTCGACACAAGGCAGCAGCATGGGGGAATTAGAGGCGTATAATACCCTACCTGGTTTTAGTGGCTGTGAACATAATTAAAATAGTGGTCTTTGAAGAGCGCTATCAGGTAAATCGGCACGAAAGCACAGCCCGTTTTTTTTTTTTTTATTCATGTTGCTGCAGATGAGTCAGAAATGGTGGCCTGCAACGTTCAAGAGGATTTTGCTGTTCCTTTCATTTGCATAATTTAATGAATCCAATTCATTGTAATGCGATACCAAGTGCAGCAGGAACGCAGAATGACAGTTTGAGTTAATGAAATGTGTTAACGGTATCATCATTGACTTGTATGTTAATTAGTCCAATTAATTTCTCTTGCTTGGTAATCTGAATATTGTAATAATCTTTGCTCCCCTGCAGGAATGAAATCTATGATACACACACCTCTGGGACAATCTGTGTAAAGAATCGTGGCAGATTTGAGGAATCGGAGTGCCTTGGACAGTGTTCTCCAGCCCGGATAAATGTGCTGCTTGACAAAGTGCCGTTGTGTCGTTTCAGGAGGAGACACGACCCATCTGTGAGATAAAAGCTGTCATCACTGGCCAATCCTCCCCGGCTGCTTGGCAGGTTAAAGGAGGGAAAGATAACCAAGCACTTGGTCTGGAGGTCAGCTTTGTCGACAAACTCCTGTCACTGTTCTTCCATGTGTAAGTCAGAACGCGAGAGGCACCGGCAGCATATTGTCAGCAAATGAGAAGAAACAACCACAGACACAGGTGCAGGATAAGTAAAGCCTCCTTTGGCTGTTATTTTTGAAAGCTTCTTCAATATTGTGTTTTGTGACAGATGGATCATTTCACACCTACTACAAGTTGGCTGTAATTGTACATTCAGCTTTTCTTGCAATTCATGTTCAAAATGCATAAATACAAGTATGCAGAGAGAGTGGAACGCTGTAATCATGCAATAACATGTTCAACGGTGTGATAGAATTCAAAATGCCATTGGGATTATGGTTTGGAACCGTCAGGAGGTGAATTGTTGGCAGAAACGACTTATTTCATTACAGTGTCTCAAATATACAAAATACTGAAGTAAGAAGGCTGCTTCTTCCCAATCTGTGGCCCGTTTTAAATGTTTCCCCCCAGTTGTTGAAGGATAGGTCTGCAATTTTGCAAAATAACTATTATTTGTCTTTCTCAAGGAACAACTTGAAAGTACAGTGCAGTGAATTGTTGGGCCTCCACAGCTGCACGTTCACATGAGCATGTTCTGCGAGGCATCGCAGAATGAAACGCTTCTTGGATACAGACTGGAAGTGAAGCATAAGCGTAGTAAGCACTTATTATCCCGTGTGTATTTTGTTTGCAGCAGGATGAATCAGTAAACAAATGGCAAAGAAATGTTCCTGACATGTTCTTGCCCTTGATCAACTTCGGCAGCCAGACAGTAGCACAGATCATTTTCCCCAGACAAGGAAGCACAGCATGGATCAACTCAATAACCTGATATTCTCCGTCTACTCAATGTGGCCAATTTAGCAGAAGGTCAGTGGCTTTTTTTTTTTTATTCCAGAGACAATTTGGTGACCTCCCTCCTGAGCGCCAGCAGGACCGGAGGAGACGAACAGAATCGCCGAGCTACAAAGTGCTTGTGTTGACATTGTGTTCAGGTCTGGACTTCTCAAGGTGAACAGATACCTGGTGTGGGGAGGGGGATGAGGGGGTCTATTACGTAAAACCTGACATCCACAGCCAGCAGCTGCATGCTTGTGGATTTCTTTACGAAAGTATAATGTAGCTGCAGCCGCAAATCATTTCCCATCCTCAGTTTACAGGGAGACGCATTATTCACAGGTTGAAATTAAATACGTTTACTGGAGAATGGGACTCCGATCAGATCGGTCCTTCCCGTCTTTATTTTCAAACGTCTGCCCTGCTGTTTTACATTCACTGTATGTATGTGTTTACCAGATCTGACTGTGAAAATTGAAGCCACAACAATGAGACCAGCTCCATCAAATATTCCACGTTATGATGTCCATTGTACTCGCACACAGTGTGCGTCTATTTATAGTGAGGAGACAATTGCATAGAATGATGTCGGGAAGATTAGGACAGATCATTTCTGCTATTTTCTCACAGCAGTCCTCGTTTTCCTCCACTATACAAAATAACTCTGTCTTTATTGTTCACCCTCAAGGTCAAATGTGACAACAGCGTCAACTTCCTTGGACTTGTTGTCGAGGTGCTCAATATTTTCCTTTGATGACAAAAGCTGGCAACCAGTGTTATTCATCCCATCCAAAACCATTTCAGATACGAGAGGAGACGTCTCTGAAAATGTACATTAAATGGTGTCGACATCCCAGAGGTCAGAGTCGAGTCCCCATGGAGGCTGAAGTCGGCTGCCGTGCTTGAAGAACCAACACACACACACATGCACCCCCACAGAGTGGCGGCTCTGTGATGGCTCTCAATTTCTCTCGTCATGTCCCTGGCAGCTTTGACACAGGTAATATGCATGCAGGCTGACAGTGCCTGGGATGTGCAGCAGAGACAATGATGTACATATCATTTTCCTCCCTGACTGATTGAAGACTGTAATCTGTGCTGGACTTTCTTTTTGATTACACGCGTCTCAGGGAGCAAAACAAGGACTCTGAGCTGCCTCCGGGCGCTGGGCTCATCCGAGGCTTTCAGCCTTCAAGAGGACTGAAGTCCACCTTTAAGGTGAGCTCAATTTTCCTCCCATTTCCACCATTGTTACGAGTGTCGGATAGAACGCATCTGGTAGATAGTGGTCAAACAGTGGCTGTCTGAAGATGGCACCAGAACAGAGATCTATCTGGTGCCCAAGGTCACCCCTGCCCCCGCCACACACACACACACACACACACACGTTCCAAAGTTTGAGGCCCTCTGCAGGCGCTCACAGCAAGGGAAACAAATTGTACATTCACAGACATTTTGTTTTGAGATTACTGTCAGTGTATCTAAAAAAACGCTGTTCGAGATGCAATCAGCTCACGCACACATTTAACTTGCTTTTATCCCGTCCGTGTGACCTCGCATGGTATATTCCACGTAAAATCCGATTTCTTCGTTGACAATAGGTCAATCCTTTACAGAAGGTGCCTCGCACATTACAAGGTTGGTCTCAGGGGGAAAAGTAATGGGTTCTGGGCAATTGACCACCGTGGCATGCTTTACTGCACCTGCACTGAGTTAGAGCTGTCATCATTACCACTTCCTCTAACGCTCCGCCATAGCAACCCAGACACTCCCACTCAGAGTAATACTTCACTTTGGTGGAACATTTTCACTTTTTATCATGTATCTCTCCACACTCGAGTGAAGGCAGACCGGCCAGCAGGTAAGAGGCCTTCGGGGGTCCTCGCTAAAACATAACGTTTCCAAAATAGTCCCCCTGTTACCTGCTAGGATTCTGCCTTGACAGCTTCTGAACCTTTCAGACTGAGAGTTTATGAATATGAAAGGGTGTAAAAGGTGCCTCTGCCCAGACCTGACCAGCGTCAAAAACAGGAGGAAGGTGACCTGACGTCAAAGGTTGTGGAGTGTGTCTTACCCTCGGATGTGCTTCAATTGTAAACATTGCGTCTGTCTCCTGACAACCAAAGATAAAGAGCGACGTCTGTTTCGTTAGATGATCAAGAGAATTAAACAAATATCAGTTCAGTTTTATTGATGATCTGTTTTTTCACTTCTGGAAATGACCAGGAGGAGGAGGACTAGGCAGAACTAGGTTTAAAATCACTTTATTTATTCATTCATTCATTCATTCATTTGAGTAGACATAGCTCTTCAATAATTTAATTTGATTTAATATACGATTCCTGATCGTTTGACTCAGACAGTGGGAAAGAATCGATAAAATACACATGAACTCTGGTTTGATCCTCTTCAATCAACTCTTTTGTGCCTTTACAGTGATTTACTTTACTACCACAGCATCGTGCTGTTTGTCCACGTGTCACAAAAATGATCAATAATTTGCATTTTCTCTCAGCTTTTAAAAGACACAACTCGAACCAGTTTGACATTGTCTGTTCTACATAAAGCTGAAATTGTGACCATGTAATTTCAAGAATGAAATTCACATGTATTCTGCCATTTTCCTCCTTTTGGACTTTGTTAATACTTTAAAAGTTTGTATTGTTCTCTGCAACAGCCACAGTTTGATCCTCTGGAATATTATCGAGGCCTCGCCACAGCCAGAGACAGCGTCACTCTGACAAGCAGATGTTTTTTCCTCAGTTTTCACTTCCTCCTCCCACACAATTCTTATATCAGAATTTGCCGGATCCAGAACGACCGGCTTTGAAATTGAAGGAGAGGAACTTTACATTGTGCCAGAAAAAGGAATGGAAATTACGGGCAGTGTCAGATAATTGAGCTTGTCGTAAAAGACATGTTAATAACAGACAGAGATGCAGAAGACTTGTCACTCCGTACCCTGGGTGACAGTCTCTCTCCGCTGTTGATGAGCTGTTTTAGAGAGGAAATTGTTCCACGCAAACACCATCGTTATTACAAGCTGGCAAGCTGCTCGCTTATGTACCCAATTCTGCTTCGACTGACAGAATCCAATTGACCGGCAACATATTCGCACACTTTATTTTCTTTATTCTCATCAACAATACAGATAATTACTGCAGCAAGTAAAACTGAAAATAGAATTTTGCTTCAAACAATGGCTGAGCCGTCTCAGCGATGTCTCCTGAAATTGCAACGACCGGTGGTACCTGCTGTAACACAAGCAGCAATCCAGCGTAATTTGTGAATTTAAAACGGCCTGAAACCGTATTGACTTTCTCTATTCGGGTAAAATAATGTGATATTTTCATGTTTTCATCATCTGGCACTGGCTGCAATAGGACTCAGTGCAACAAATCACTTCTAGCTCCATCATCAGTGGCCGTTTGTGACCTCTGTACGTCCTCCCAGGAGCTTACCGCCAACATCAGTTAATTCTTAGTGGGAATCTTATCTATGTCTAAAGGTCCCGTCTATTAGCATATGTCATCCGCAACTTAATAAGCTAATAAGTGATTGCAAACAAGGTGTTTCATTAGCAGATGTTCATAAAAATAAAATGTTTAATGTTTTTAATTTTCAACGGATTTCATTTGCATAATAAAACTTTATCAAAGATTATAGTGTTGCTCTTTAAATCCAAACTCCATTGATTGATTCCTATTTGATCATGTCTAATTTAAAAGCAGGCTTGGAAATGTTATTTTATTTCATTTATATACGTCATTACTAACTTATTTATCTGGAACAGATACATCTACGTGAACATTGTCCTGATTATTGAACAGAAGTTCATTTCATCTGAGTTGACTGAACAGGTTCAGTTGCAGGTGCGTGTTTGTATCACGAATCCCCTCTGGAGTTAATGTGAGAGACGCTGTCAGAGACGGTGCAGGAGGGTGAAGAGTCTCCCAGGGTACAAACCACATCTGCTGGGTTCACGTCAGCTCATTACTCAGGGTCCTTTACTGAAGCCTTGTCAGTGTTTTGTGTTTTTCTTAACCATTAACTTTGTCTGGAGTCCCGCTGTGAGGTCTGTGTCTGTTTCACTGGTGTAAAGGGACACCCTATGCCGCTGTCCAACATGTCGTCCGTTATCTGAGGGAAATGTGTCTGTCCAGAGGTGAGGGCGGCTTTGTGCTCTCAACCAGGCCACCTCTCAGCCTTTGTGCCAGTAACAAGCTCAGCTCAGGCTCCAGCGAAGCGAGAAATTGTAAACTCTCCGGAGAGGCCCAGTGAAGAGATAAGGGCATAGTGTTTGCTGGCGATGTGCATGGGGATGAATCTGATACAGACGAGTCCCACGCCAGAATGGGAGTGATGATACCTCCCCTTCTATGGTGAGTTATGTTTAATCCCTTTGCCCGTGTATTCACTTGCAAATATTCCTGTCACCATTAATATGTATTAACATCCCTCACACTCAGTTCAATACGGGTTTATCGGAGTGTATTTTTCTCCTCTTGTGCTCAGCATCATCTCTCTGCTGCTCTTCAGCTACAGTCTTTTACAAACAAGAATAGAGCCGAAACGTGCTGCCGATGTTCGGGCATCAAATCTTTGCCTGCAGACACTGCAGGGTTCAGTGTTCAGCCCATTCCTCACACAACAGCCACATCAACTGCCCTAGTTCTATCACTTACTTTTTAAAATACACTGTCTGTGAACCTACGTGTATAAATATCACAAGATGTAACTGTACATGGCCTCTGACAGCAGTAGCAAATTATCAGGAAAGATATTGAAAAATTCAACAAAAAGCAGACTATGAAATTCTTCACTTGTTTTAATTTGTGTACGTGTGCGTGTGTGTATATATACACAAATTACCAAAATATTTTTCTGTTCCCATAAAATTCCCTTAGCCCATCCTTCAGTAAAACATAAAAAATCATCCAGAGCATGGAGACAGCTTCTCTGTGTTTGTTAACTGGAGACTTGATGTTTACTCACTGACCATTGGACCGGGCTGATGTCACAAATCATACACGTAGGCGGCGCCTCATAAATCCCATTTTCAGTCATTTGCACCTCCATCAATAAACAATGCGCACACACGTCACTCTACAGGGTAAAACTCACTTATCTAACTGTAAGAACAAGAAGAAAGTTTGACATGAACGCTGTCATCCTTTGATACTCACTGATCCCCTTTTATGTTTTTCTTTCCAATCAGAAATCGGATTCCTCCTTTTGTACAAAATAATCTATTCTGACCTGTTCTTGAAAACTTTGCTTTGTACGGCTGACATTTGATGTCTACTCTTAATGCACTACTTCTGCGTTACCATCCAGGCTGTAGTCTGAGGGGTGTCGGATGGAATTTGTGTGAGCATGTGTCTGTTGTCGATGGTCTAATCCAGACGAAGCCCCTGAGAGGCTCATTACAGCCTGGTGAGGCCTTAAGCCCGTTCTGCTCGCATTAAAGCAGCCTAGAACTGTCTGTCAGCTCCCTGGCAGAGCCCAAATCAAGCTGTCAATTACTGGACGTGTTTATGGAAATTACATGTTTGTTAACATGCTGGAAAAATGTGCTCTCGGCTCAAGCAGCATGTGTTCGGAGAAACAATTTTGCTAGGAAATCACCTTTCAATGGGTGAAGGTGATCCTCATCAGATCGCAGACTGAAGAGGGAATTTTAACTCCCGGTCCGGATATGTGTGCAAAAAATAAAATAAAATAAAATAAAATAAATGCAAAAAGCACTGAAAAGAACCACAGCAATGTGCACTTCTGATAAAATCATTTAACTCTTGTTTTTCAAAGATGCAGCAGCATAGGTTTAAAGAAGTGTCTATTATAATACACACACATTTCTAAAAGGTGATTTATCCCCAACATGGAACGACACACTGAATTTCCATCGTCACTCTACATCCATGCCTGGCAGAGTGACGTGGCCAAATACCTTACAGCTGAAAATCATGGGTATTCTAAAGGATAGCTCCATTTTAAATAGATTCCCAACAATGGCCTCCTTGTAATTTCTCTGATGAGATGTTTATGTCAATTCACTGTTGATTTTTTTCCCTCACATAAAAGCCTGGATTTCAGGCCCCCGATGATCATGAAATTGAGCCAATCGACATGCATGTCTCAGATGTCTGGTCGAGCTCATCTTAGACAAGGCAATTTTGTCTGAGCAATTACCATTGTAATGTATTCCAAAGTCAGGGCATTTTCAGCTGCTTAGGTGAGCTGCTGACAGCATGTTTTGATTTTTAAGCAATTTGCTCTTCACTCCGCGATCACCCTGAGTCCGCTCCTCTTCCAACGCAACAACCTGCCATGATTCCATTATTTCACATTAAAATCTAATTACTGCGCACACATCCACAGCTATATGAAGAAAAAAGAAAAGAAAAAAAAAAAAAGCTGCCATGAGTTCTTGGGTTTGAGGAAGCTGTAAGTAAAGGTGGTTTGGGGGTCGGCGGGTATTTATAAAGAAGAAACTCCAACTGTAAGACAAACCCCATTCCCGGCGGACCCATATTACCTGGCAGGGATGATGACAGTGCCCCGGAGAATGTCAGTGCACAGTGAAACTGTCATCACACAATTACTCTCACCATTACAGGCCCGACGTCTCCTTGTAATGGCTGTGACACACTTTACAATTCAGATTGTATTCTCAGTCATTGGCACTTAAATGCTGCACTCTGTTTTATGAAAAGATAAAGATCTCGGTAATCTGCCAAAGCTCAGACGTCCTTTGAAAGCTTGTCAGACAGCATTTTGTCGCTCACAAGAAGTCGTCATACCCGCAGCAACGTCTTTTGTTGGCCTATGAAAGTGACTTTTTTGAGTAGACTGCTGTTGATAAGTGCTTGCCCGTAGAGTCTGTTGACTGCTCGGACCAGCGGATATATTGGCATGGAATTCAGCCAGAGAATCTCCCTCAGAATCAATCATGAGATCTAGCAACGAGGCTTCTTCACTGTGGACCCCAGCAGTTTGAACACATACCTTATGTCGCTTCGGCAACTGAGTTTAACTCTGATGCAAGTAACGTTACCTTCAGTGAAATTGACTTGCTAGTATCCAATACCTAGTTAATGCAGCTAACACTGGAAGTACACATGATGATGATGATGATGATGATAAATACTGTATGTTGCTGTGTGTTGAATGGTCTTTCTTTCACTTTTCAAGTTTTAATTGCTTTCTCATTGTACACATTTCGACAGCTCAGCTATCTGGGGTCACAGTGGGTCCCTGGTGTCTGGTACTAGAGAGCTGCAAATCTCGCAGGAGCGGGTGGTTTGAACTTTGCTGTGGGAGGGTACGGTCGGCTAAAAAAAAAAAACAACTGTGTGATCGGGCATGTAGCCTAATCACAGGCGCCGATTTCAGAGGTGTTTTCGCCTGTGGGAAGGGAGAAGACATAAAAGCCATGCCTCTCTTTTATCATGCGGGCATAAATTCTCAGTTTGGGGGTATGGGCGAGATTGGACATACACATTGCGTTTGCAGGTGGCAATGTGGCAATATTCAGTGGGAGCTGGCAGAAGAGGGATGAAGAAAACAGTCCTGCGCTCGGCCCTATTGGTCCCTACATATAAACACCCATCCAGAGTAATTCACACACTTAAATTAGAACATAACATAAAGAGCAAATATATACAGCTGTACCATCCCTGCCATCCATGTCCTCTTTTCCCCATCATTCTTGATTCTCATCAGCATCTATTTAGTATATGTATTCACCTGACTACACAGTTTTTCTGCCAACGATATGAGCGGATGTCATCTGACAAATAGATGCAGCGTGGATTCTTTTGGGACCTTTGTCACGTTGTTGTTTCACAGCAGCTCAATGAGAGGAGCTTTTTCTTTGGCAGGTCTGAACAATAACTCCATCAACTTTCCGTCGGAATCGAAAGAGATTTGTGTTTCGACCTCACAGCAACTTTCTCTGAATTACAGGCTCGCCAGGAGATTTCCCCTTCTAGCATCCGAAGGTTTGTTGATAACAAGTGTATTATGAAGACGGATCCCAATATACAGACATAAACGTTGGGTTTGGTCTGGGAACAGTCCGACTGCGCCGCTGACTGCGAGGCGGCATGCTGCCAACCTTTGTGTGATAGCAGATTGAGTTTAACAAGCCAGATGGGTTGTAATTGTCTGATCAATCCAATGTTTGTGAGCTTTTATGCCTTTTATTATGGTTTGTTTTCTCTACTTGCTATTTCCTCTGCTGGGTTCTCTCCCCGTGGGGAATGATGGTCTACCGCAAATTCTTTTGCAGCACGACTGGCGTTACTTCTCTCAGGATGTGGAGTCATGTTTTGTCGGCGATGAACAGCGCCGCCCACCATAGAAAGAGAAGGAGGCTTGTCTTCCTGATGAACGTGTCGCTGTACATTCTTCTCTCTCGTCAACGTTTTCCCGGCAGCTGGCCGGCACACTGATGTACAGTGTTGGGGTTTAATCATGTTCTATGAATAAGAATGATATGTTTGGGGTCAGATTTAGTGATTGAATGAGTGATGATCACGTTCATTGATGTGTTTTGGGATTCAGTGTTGATGCTGCTGGAAGGTCAAACAATGAAACTTCTCAACATTTGAAACAGTCGAGAACATTCGTGTGTGCGTCTGTACCCAGCACATTTCAAATGAAATTGTTGCCCAAGCTGTACAGTCTTTAAGAAAACAGGAAAACAGAAATGTGCATGTGGCAACTTTTTGTTCGTGTCTAAAAAAAGGCCAAAGATGAGGGTTTATATATGGATATGTGGTAGGAGGTCGGTGTTGTGAGCTTTTAACAGCTACTATTCTTTGACAAAGTCATGGAAATAGTTACACTTCTGTTACATGTTAAACAGGAGAACTTGTAATCATGACAGTTACATTTCCAAAGTAATTTTCCCAACGCTGCTGCTGATATGTGTTGACTGTTATGAATTCCTGGTTATTTGATTCTATGACGTGTTATATATATAGGTGCTGTCTTGCACTTACTTCTTGTATGTATAGTGTATATTATAGCCTAGGATTCTTGTGTGTGTGTGTGTGTGTGTGGAAAGAGTATATTCTATTTTCTGTGTCTTTGTACTGCTGCTACAAAGTAATTTTCCCATTGTGGGATTAACAAAGTAATCTAATCTAATTTACAAAAAGTGTTGGCAGTTGATCTGAGTGAAA
>CAAKHB010002613.1:44531-63597 GCA_901007665.1 Aeoliscus strigatus
ATGAAATTGTTGCCCAAGCTGTACAGTCTTTAAGAAAACAGGAAAACAGAAATGTGCATGTGGCAACTTTTTGTTCGTGTCTAAAAAAAGGCCAAAGATGAGGGTTTATATATGGATATGGGTGTGGTTAGGTGGAAACAAGGTAGGAGGTTGGTGTTGTGAGCTTTTAACAGCTACTATTCTTTGACAAAGTCATGGAAATAGTTACACTTCTGTTACATGTTAAACAGGAGCCCAACGCTGCTGCTGATATGTGTTGACTGTTATGAATTCCTGGTTATTTGATTCTATGACATGCTATATATATAGGTGCTGTCTTGCACTTACTTCTTGTATGTATAGTGTATATTATAGCCTAGGATTCTTGTGTGTGTATGTGTGTGTGTGTGTGTGGAAAGAGTATATTCTATTTTCTGTGTCTTTGTACTGCTGCTACAAAGTAATTTTCCCATTGTGGGATTAACAAAGTAATCTAATCTAATTTACAAAAAGTGTTGGCAGTTGATCTGAGTGAAATATTACAGACATCAAGTCATTGTCAAGTTTAAAAACACTGTGAACTGCAGTACTACGGCCACTAGAGTCAGTGTGGTAAAAAAAAAAAAAACAGTCAAGATGAGGAATACTTCACCCTTCACTTCTGGAAACTGCAGGTTTCCTTTATGCGTCTCCTTTACTTATGTCCATATTGCAGGACTCTTGGAGCCCTTCTTAATCCTTTCTCAGACATATAACTTACTGGATGGATGCTCAGTGTGGCCAATCACAAGTAACTAATTTGGCTGTATTGTTTGACAAGTGTTCCTTCCAGATCGGCGTGAGTGAGCCGCAATCCAAGAATGATTACGCCATGTCCTGAACGGTATGGGGGCCTTTTAGAATTTCACTGGTTAAATGTAATTACACATCACTCTGAGTCTGAATACTGAGCATGACAAAAAAAAGTCATTGAGTCATCGTATGCATGTTTAAGAACATAAATCACATCCCATCAAAATTCTGTCACATAAAAAGAGAATCTACTCATCTTCAGATACATACTGTAGTTAGGACTCCATCCTAATTCTTCAGCACATCGGGCACCTAATGTTGAAAAATGGAAAAGACCCGAAAGGTGCACTGGTATTTTAGAGACGGCAAAGTAAAAGAGCTCAAGGTTGCAGGAGTGAAAATTGTCGGCGCCTCCTCTGCAAAGCCCCTTGTTGGACTTTTAAAAATTTGATCACTCCTGAGATTTGTTCTCGATTGCAAATTAACAGCCTTCCTCGTGCCATCCAGTTTCCTTTCCGAAGACGAGGCTTAAATTTTGCCTAACTGCCTGGATTTACTACTCCTCTATTTTTCACACGACAGAATCAATACCAGGGCTGAAGACGAGGGGATAAAAATTTATGGTATCTTGCAATTTAATGGTTGAAAAGATGCAATTTGAAAGATCATAAATTGTGAAGGAGCTTATGCTTCATTGCTCTTGATTCAGTGCTTGCTGTTAGAACTTGATTTGCGAGTGTCTGCAAAGTGTGATTAACGAGGCGATCAATGTGCAGTGCTGCACACTATGGCACTCCTAATGCTCTTCATTAGAATAAATAAAATAAATTGACTGCAGCTTTATGAAAACTCTGTAATGGTTAAAAATCAAAGAATGTCATCCCCCAGCCACGATTTAGCTCCTCGCAGCCTGCATCCACCTTGATCACATTATCCTGACAGCCTTGTCTCTGAACCTGCAGGGGCCCTGAGACGAGCTCGCCGTGAGTGGAAGTAAAAGGACATCGCTTGTCGGCGGGGGCCGCAGGCTGCTGCTTAGTTGACTGGTAATCATAAATCGTAGGGCTTTGTACTAAACGCGTTGGGGGGAATGCAGTTTGTGGAGTATTAATGCATGAAATAGCATTTCAAGCTGATAAACGGTTCGCAGGATGGTCAGTCGGTGCAGATTGCTCTTCCCCTCTTTCTCTTTCATGAAGGCATATTGTTTGTAATAACATTTACCAGGAGGATTTATTCCAGTTCACCTCATGTTTTCTTGCCCGACAGCTCCGTATTGCTGTCGTGGTGGGAGGTGGGGGTGTCAAACTCGGCTGCGATATTCATTTCTCCCGCCTGTCTTTGCAGATTAGACGGCGTTGAGTCGGCCACAATGTGGGCTGTCACGCAGTCACTTAACTTGGCCCTTGCATTGATTTCGTGCTACAGCTCCCATGTGACTGTTAAAATCAATTAACTATAAGTAACTGGGCTACAAAGCACATTTGTAAATGAGCGGGTATTGATATTTTTGTCTTCATTAAAAGAAGAGTATCGACTCAGAGGTTTGTGTTGTATGTCATGTTGCCTCCTCGCCTGCTGAGAAAACACGAGCTGAGCAGCTGACAGATCGCCAAACCTGGAGCTGACGATCTGTCAGCGTAATGCACAATGTCAACGGAACGTCTCAGCCAACGCAAATAACGCATTTATAACACCAGAATGGCTGCAACAAGGCCTTGTGTTGTTGTTTTACAGCTCGTACAAACAAACATATGTCATTAGATCAAGTGGGATCCCCTGGTGAGCGGTCCTGTTCTCGGGGTCCGTCACCTCTCCTGCTCTGTCTAACCGTTGTTAGCTCTAAACACGAAACAGGCCCTACCTTAGTGTTTATTTTAAACTGGAACATTTAACGGTGTTGCACCAAAGCAGAAACTCCACCAGTACTGATGGCAGCTGCATGGACTGCATAGGAACGGAATACTTCCAAGCTCCGCCCCCACTGTTCAGAATCTTTGAAATCACACTTTTAGATTCAGACTCTCAGAGTGCCACCAACATCATCGGACGCTGTTTCATCCCAACACCAGGTGTTTGCGTGTTATTGTTCCTTGCTCGTCAGGCTTTGTGTGTCTAGAATAATGAGTCAAGTCGGATATTGTTTATCTCGTAATGCTAAAAGCAAATGAGGCCGAAGTGATTTTCCTCCATAGGATGGCTGTTCAGGGCCGCTGCTCCTTTCTACAACAATCAGATGTAGATGTTAAAAAGCTCTTCCATTTGGACACATTTTTTCAGAGATTTATTTCAACTATATTATAAATAAGTAACTTCTCCTTTCACATGTTTGGTCTGGAAACAGTCCATCTGCACAGCATGACTGTCTGGTACTTTTTTTTTTAAGTGTCTGGTGCTATGAGCAAAGCAGCTGAAAACATGAGAAGAACTTATTAATTATTGTTAAATTGGTACAAATTTGATCCATATTGAAATAGTATTATTATTACTATTAATGTTGTTGTTGTTGTTGTTATTACATTCAAATTTGTATTAACATTTTGCCCTCATGACTTCAGGTTATAGGAACACAATATGTTGAAAGTGAACAGGTTGTCACAAACGATGCTTGAACAGAAGTTACCAAATCTGAATGTAGTAAAAGAGCACAGTGAGATATTTCTCCAAAAAAAAAAAAAATTGAAACTCTCACCAAAATAATAATTTTTAATGGGCCAAGCTGACTGTAAACCCTGTAAGACACCTTTAAAATGACTTTATGGCCCACTGCGAGTCTCTGTGGCCAGTGTTTGCGAAGCTTTCTCCTCTATCGGACTGTTCAGCCGACCATAAAGGGAGTTTCATTGCTTTCCCCTGTTTGCTTGAGCTCTCACAGCTCCAGCAGGTCAAACCTCAGACATGGTGCCCACTGATATATTCCATGAGAGAATACTGGATACCCGCACCTAATTATTGCAGCATCCGGAATTTATTTTAGGCCTTTTTTTTTGTTCCCTGCATGATTTCCCTGGGTATCTCTTTTCAAATGGAACACAATGTACGCAATTATTTCTATATTTTTGTTTTCCAACAACAGCCAGAATATGGCTAATAATCCATGAAGGCCTTTCCTGGAAGATACGCCGTGAGCCCAGCCAAGTTATTTTTCTCCTTTTTTGATTTTTGTATTGATGTTTGGAGAAAGGTTCTTGTAACGCAGCGTGCACCCTCCATTGTCTCCCAAAGATCATGCGAAATTCCTCAGAAGAGATAAACAGACATTGACCATGACATGGAAACCTGGTTCCTTTGGCCACTCGTGTTACAGTAAAGTTTATGTTTGGGTCATAGACAGACGCACTACAGACGGGGAAACTCTCTCTGAGCAGATGCTCGGATTAGGAACCATCAGGAACCAACGCTCGGCAGATTGTCAAGAGGGTTGAATGGCAGAGTCAAAGGTATACATCATCAATACAGCTTCATTCATCTATGAAGTAGGTTGATTATTACAATTCGATTGGGGTATTAGGTTACATAGGAAGTGAAAGTAGCACTTTATGAACCGCTTGAACACTCACACACCACGACAATGGTTTGATAGAATGTATAAACATGTCATGTTGGGTTGGTACCAGCGTTCAGTGGTGAAGGTGAAGTAAAAGATTTCAGATACTACAACTTAACAGATGCAGCTTCATATTTTGACATGTTTAACATTATGTACTTATATATGATGAGAGTCCCTGTCACTTAATGGCCCATGTCTTGGCCAAGTTCCTTACCCCTGTTCATATGTTTGTTGCTCAGCCAATGTTCGTGGGTCTGGTGGACCCGCTGCATTTTTGCGTTTTTTTTTTTTTTTAAATCGACATATTTTGACTGACTGACTTTGAAAAAATAATTCATTGTCTTTTCTTTAGATAAAGAATGAAAATGGGCTTCACAGACCCAAACACCATACAAGGGTTACAGGATCCCTACCCATCAGCACAGAGTTGAATTAGTTGTGTGTATTTCTTTCAGCTTCTGTGGACCCAAGCCTGGTCGGACTGTGACTTCCTGCTACATAACAGAGGCATGAATATCATTGAATTAAATCGTTGCTTTGAAACTTTAACAGCATACTCCTCATTACAGGAGGATGTGGAAGGGGGCACAGGGGGCAGCGGCGCTGTGAATACGCCTCATCAGTGAGGTGAGGGATCAGATCCTTAGATTAGTTATAAAGGAGTCACCCTCCCCAACCAGAGGCCACTAAAACGCAATTATTTGCAATCACCAGATGCATTATTCAGAGTTTTTTTTTTTTCCCCTTAACAACATCATTTCCTATTGTTCGTGTGCGAATGGCAAACCCAAAGAACATTTCAAGGTTGGAGCAACGGGTATCTTTCTTAATGATTGCTTCAAAGTCTGAATAAACTTTTCAATTGCGAAATGAAACTGGGGAGAAAATGACGGCTCATTGCAGCATTTGCTGATTTAAAAATATAAGCTGTTGAGCTGCAGCACAATACTCTCTTATTCATATTTCTGCTGTGACATATTTCCCACCATTGTTATACCTGGACTGTGATTGTTAACCTTATCAGTCGGTATTGTGGCCTAGATCGGGCCACTGTGCACGTGGGGACGTGAAATCACAGCGTGTTTGTTATAATAATCCTTCTGAGCAGATGAACAATTATTCCAAAAACTTTCCACTCTTTGTGTTCGCCCGTACATCTGTCTTTGTTTGATTGCAGCTTTGCGAGAAGAGAAAACAGACTTTCTTCAGCCGTCGTAATGTGTCATTTGTTAGTTCAAACCAAATATCAAACTAATTAGCAGTTCCCTCACGTTGCTATACGTCTTTTCGCTCTGCATATTTCTGCCTTCCAGATAGTAAAGCAATTAAGCAGAGTGTTTTTTTTTTTCCTCCACAAAATTACTTAAGTAGATGTAATTAGGGAGTGAATGTTTTGATGAGAAGAGTAGAACTTATGGAATATATCCCTACAACAGTACTCGGTAGATGCCGGAGGTATGGATTTGTTTTAGTCTCTTATTTAAATGGAATCCCCAAATTGAGGATACAATTTCAGTATTTACTCATGTGAAGGTTTGTGCATTGCGTTCTGACAGTGTTCATGAGATAATCTGCCCTTCTCAAAGAAATACCGCCTCCGTTCGACTCCTGACTCCCGTTAAATCCCACACCGCCTTTGAGTTGTTGGTGGTTATGAGCATCTGTGTGAAAACTGGTGGCGGCACGATGCGTCACAATCGCCCCTGATCAGTTACAATAGGAATAAATAATTCATGTTGTAGGAAATGAGTCTAATTAGCAGGCAGTTTGGGTCCTTTGATAAAGCTGAGGACTAATTCTGTGAAGGGCAGGAAGCTCTGTCATCAGTCAGCCCTGAACAGATTAGCATCTATTATGAACGAGGGACGAGCACCCTGGTGAAACCAAGTGTGTCCAAGAGACAAACTACGACGGGACCAACTTTCCCTGTACCCTTCACACACACACACCCACACACACACACACACCTTCCTCCTCCCTCCCATCCTGCAGGTCTGTTTACTGGGGGCAGGTAAGAATCGAGACACTCTTCCCTCTGTCCGTCTCTCTGACAGCTGTGGAAATACATTCGCCATGCTGCTTTCAGGAGCGTCCACAGTGTTTAACGCCACACAAAAGGAATTACGGGGCCGATTTCCAATGTCCTGGCAACACATCCAGAACAATGTTTCTCATCTGCAATTGTTCCATACATTTGTTCCAGCAACTTCTGGAGAACGACGAGATGCTCACTTATGAACAAAGCAATGCCATGTTTTATTCTAACGCTGACGGCCGTTTAGACGAAAGCGTCGAGCCGTATCGAGCACCATACCAGCTCCTCGTATCATGGAGGACATGCCTGGGCGGGGGGGGAGAGGGACCTGTCGCTAGCACACTGACGGAGGTAACAATAAAAAGCAAATAATGACGCTTAATGAGCTTGATTAAGCTGATTTGTTCACAGAAAAAAAAAAAAGTGTTGGATGGGATGAGAGATGGATTTTTAATAGATAGGAAATTCTGTTGGGGCATCGCAGCACGATGGGGCTGAAGAGGCCAAAAAAAAGGTACAAAGGGATGCTCAATGGACTCTCACGAGACACATTTGAGATAATGAGGTGAATTTCACACGATCATACGTCTTTCACCCAAGGACATGATGAACATCTCTCAGCATACAGGGGGTTTCATATATTTTCAAGAAATGGCTGGTCTTATTATTTTCACCTAACGCACTTCCAGCATGTGCAATACGTTCGTACAGTATATTAATGTCGTTACATGCTATTATGGGAGCAGTAATGACTGCCAGATAATTATCCCTCCCACCCACACTTGACGGCTGCTCAATTTCTCTCATTTCATGACATAATTGTCTGTGATTGAATCGGAGGTTTTCTATACTTCTGTGTTCTTTCAGGTGGGGTCGGCGTTCCTCGGGGAGGGTGGAGGTAGTCCCACGCGTCCCCTGAATTGCCCAGTAAACAACATGGTGAGCAAAGTTTCAGCGGCTTTGAATGCGCCTCAGCCAATTTTCCTTGGAAAGCGGCAGAAAGTCACATGAAGGGAAGTTTAATTAAGTAAGAACCTGTTGAAGAAGATTTCCAATCATGGTCGTCAGAATGAGTGCATTCAGCGTATTCATCTCCAGGCGATATGCTCTCACTTTATCCAAGTGTGCGCTGGAGTTCTCTGGAGGGACCCCAGTTAATTGAATACATTAAAGCCGAGTGCCGGGGGCTTTATTTATTTTTCTACTTTCCTCAGACTTGTTTAAAGGAGACCAACTGCTGATGTTTGGCCCCTTCTCGAGTTTAAATGGTCTCCACACTGGGAGTGATGTGCAGGATGGGTGGTTAGAGAGGAGATTTGATGTAATCCACAGCCTTATTTATTCACCATGAACGCCTCAGTGAGCCTAATTTATGCATCTGTCAGGGATTCCAGCGTGGCCCACAGGCCTGTGTGTCATTATGTATCTATAGGACACAACACACATGTGACGTTTATGTTTTCCTGCCTTTCATGTTTCGCTTCCAGAACCACAAACATGAGCCAACATGACATCATTCATCATGACATCACTTTGGATGTTTCATGTCCATGCAAGCACCAGCATTTTCTATACATTTTATTATGTTTGTGTTCCATGAATACAAATTGAAATCGTGTGTGCGTTTTTCCACGTTGTGTGTGCATATTATGTGTTCACAAGGCTTGAAAGCGGGGCGACACGGTGGTGCTGTGGTTAACGCTCAAAACGCTTGAAGGGCCCGGTTTGATTCTTTGTGTGTGTGTGTGTGTGTGTGGGGGGGGGGGGTTGCCTGCTCTTCCTATGTCTGTGTAGGTTTTTATCTCCGGGTACTCCAGTTTTCTCCCACATCCAAAAAGCATGCCAGGTCAATCGGTTACTCTAGGTACTCTCGAGGTGTGAATACACCTTCAATGGTTGTCTGTCTTTACATGTCGGCCCTACGATGAAGTGGCCTCTTATCCAGGTTGAACCCCGCCCCTGACAGCTGGGCTCGGGAGCGTTACGTATTATATTATGTCACCAGCTTGTTCCCGTTGACATGATCGGGACATCTGAGGATGGAATTCCCTCAAACTTGGTGTGATCTCTTTTGCATTTTTTTTGGCAGTTAGCTTAAGCCTGCTAGCTCACATTTGAAAGTGATGCTGCATTAACTACACACAACAATGCAACAAAACATTAACAGGCCCGTAATGCAAAAGTACTTTTCTAACCACTATTGGATCCACAAACAACTTTTTATTGGACTAAGTAAACATAGAAATTGCAAATTCTTAGATAAAAGAAATCTGTTCATACAACAGCATGACATCAAACCCCTTCTTATTAGACAGGGGGTTCATGACTGCGAAGCACTCACACACAGAAATGACCTGATTTGCGCAGAAATGACAGGGATGGTTCTTAAACAAGCAGCTTCACTGGTGGACGTTGGCGCGTTAACGTCATGTGATGTGTGAAATCCAGACGGCTGCTTTCTCCCCAGAGGCCCCAGAGATCACATCCCTGGACGATAGTCATTAGTCAACATGCTCTTCACCTCCATCGTCACATTTATCACGACGACACAGGAAACTAACTTGCACAAGCACATTATATGCTCATTAATAACCTGGTACAACATTCATCTCGCAGAAAGAAAATTAATTTCCCTGCCCCTGTTCATTTCAACCAAGTGCTAAGAACCAGAATATTGTTTTTCACAGACAGATTTGGTGTCTGTCCACTCAATCATACTTAGGACGGTAATGAAAGAAATCTTATTTTGTATTTCATGAAACCCACAATCTATCAGGAAAAAAAATAAGAATGAAATGACAAAAATGTTTTCTTAAAACATTTTTGCCTATTTTGCTAAGAACCATATTTTTTGTTTTGCAGTCAATAAATCTGTTGTATGTCATGTTTCATGTTCAAGATCTTTAAAACCGCATTTAAAAGCATGTGAATTTAACACAATCAAAAGCAAAAGTTGCTTTTCAGAAGCCCTCATTGTAGATTGTGTAAAACACTGTCATTTGAAAAGCAGGAATCTGTTTAATAGAAAAGGACTAAAGTGAGATTTAAAATGGGTAAGGTGATTAAGACACTGTGCCGGACATTTATATAGCAGGACTACACGTAATGAATAAAGATTCACGCTTTAGTCCCAAATTTAAATTTTTGCAGAGAAAGAGCCTGATGTCGGCAGCCTTTAATCACCTCACTGACAGGAGTAACTGCTTTCATTTAACCTTGACTGAAGATCATGAATTCTAAAGCATTTAATTGGATACATCATTTAACAGAATGAACAGAGCAAATTTTCACCAATTCAAAGGCTCAGATTGACAGAGAGTGGCAGTAAGACCCACCACAATTAAAGCTGATCTGTATTCACTGGCCCTGTCACCCACCGCCATTAGCCAGGAGACTGTTTGATCATCTCAGCGGAGAAACTTTACTGAACTTCACCTTGTTTTGAACGAGGACTGAGCGACGGTGGCATAGACACACACACACACACACACACACCTATCTACCTCTGGCATTAAACAGCCCTCTCATGCACCTTCAACTCAACAGTCACGTTGGGAAATGGAGGTGATGGTACAAAAAGGAAACAAGTCTCACGCCATTATGTTTATCATCTCCACCGGCGGCCTAATTGAAATGTCTGAAAATCAGGAAATAACAGTGACATCTTTTGGAGGCATCAGAAGTAACGGCTTTGTCTCGTCGCTCTCTGCAGACAATTGCCCCAGTGATGTGAGGAGAAAAAAAAAAAAGAAAAAGTGTGTCAACTGGTACACAGTGAAACGTGCCGCAGACACTTAATTGTTTTCTGCCTTTGACTTCAGAGAGAACAAATTCAATCTCTGCGCCAGATATTTCCTCTGTGACTTAGCCTAACCAGCCAAAGCGTGTTTGGTTAAGCAAGCAGCCCCAGGGTTAAATTTCACGTATTGCAATTATATTCCCACCCCCCACCCCCAACACAAAAATACAGTGTTATTTAAATGATGATAGCTTAGGGAGGTTTCCGTTTACCAGCTACGACGTGGTGGGTTGTCAAAGCGAGGCCTGTGAGCCCGCTGGAGAGCCCAGGGGGTTCACCAGAGGGAAGAAAAAGAAATGAAATGCAGATTAATTTCATTTCCATTTGAACTCATAATTTCATATCGGTTAGAATAGATGTCTGTTTTTGGGTCATCAGCGAGACGTCTCTATACTGCAGAGGTTCAGATGTTCGATAGCGTTCTGGTAATTTCTTTATTTAATTCGACTCACAAGAGTAAAAAAAACGTCTGTTTCATTATCGACTGAAAACCTTAAGTTGTGTCACGTCACCCAGTTTCCGACTGCTTGTTTGTTTTTCTGTCCTGTCCAGCAGACGTCTCCCGTTTCCCGTTTCCCTTATTCCATGTGAATGCAGCATCTCTCTATGTGTTTGGATACGTTATTCTTTCATCTAAAAGAGGTTTTATTTCAGTAAAACCCACAGTAATAACATAAATGTATATGAAAGAACATTGCGATCCCACTTTTTACTAGATGAACACAAATACAATCTAACTCTTCTGTGTTACATTCAGATTTGATGTTCGCAGTATTACTTCAGTGTGAACATGTTAAACAAGTGAGTGACTTTATGAGGAAAGAAATCACAAATTGTTAAAGGACTCAGAACCATCGGGCTCCAGTTAAACTGCCAACAGTCCTTTACGACCTTCGTGTCAAGTGGATTTACAAGAAAGTGAGAAGTGAAACTGCGTAATATCACAGACGACAACTACAAACACGCTTTGTTTCCATCCTCTCGGGAAAACTCTCAGACACGCTGTCCCGTTCCAGCTGGAGTTGATCAGCGCTCACGTTGCAGGAAAAGCAGATGAAGGGAGCAAATCAAATCCACTCGAGGGTTCATTCTGGCCCACCACAACACAAACAATGTGTGCTGCTTTTAAGTGGGGAAATAATCTGAGGATTACAGCGCGGTCCCTGCTGCTAATTGTCTACAAGCTGTTTGTCTTTTGGCCCCAGTGGTTCTTCCCTTACGCGTTCGTCCCCTCGCCTCTTAAATGGATTTGGTCAAGTGAGACGATGTTGGACGGCAAACGTGTGGTGACAGTGATCCCACAAACGGGACGGTGGTCGCGGCCGATTTGAGAGGTGAAGAAGTTGCGGCAGACAGAGAGTCTGTACGCCGGTCGCTGATGTGTCTGCTGGAGGGAGAAGGAGAGTGACGGCAGCATTGAAAACGTGTGACTCAGCACGGATCCACATCCTGTCGGAGCCTCAGAAAGGGACCAAACACCCATTCGGCTTTTATTTCCTCTGCCAAGGAGGTTTCATTCTCATTATCTCTCTGTTTGTCTGTTAGCAAAATATCTCAGAAAGTTCTGAACATATTTTAATGAAATGTTGAGTAACTGCTGCTAATGGACCAGGACCAGATGATTAAATGTTGGTAGTGTTCTGGAACCTTCTGGATCCAGGAATCTGTTGAAGGATTCTTCCTCATTGTCAGATAGGGACATTTTCAGCATCTGGGTCTAGAACTCCACTATAGCCACAGTGGACTGTCACTGTGGACCAGTGGTTAGTGGGTCTGTCTGTTAACGCAAAGGTCGGGGGTTGGAGTCCCCCCAGGGTCAGGGGTTTGTTTTTTGTTTTGCTACTGAAATAAAAAGAAAACGAAGAACCAAAAGGGAAAAAAGAGTTCACAGGACATGATTTGTGTAACAAGGTCACTAATGATTTGTTTAATAACTATTTGACTATTAGTGACGAAGTCATGTTTTGATGATCAGTGAATTTATTAGAGAAGATCAAATGAATGGAGTGGAGTTTAACGTTACCTCCATCACCTTCTCCCCTCTTGTGGGTCGTCGCCATGGTGACAAGTTCTCCTGAAGTCGCCGATCTTCCGTCTTCTCAGTGTCTGTACTGTTCCTCCAGTCGTCGGTGGTGCTCTCAGGCGTCACCTGTGAACGCTCGGAGTCAACCCACACTCCTTTGTGTCAACACATATTTCACTGACATATTTACGGCCAACTCCTCTGAAGTATGTGTGTTCATGCAGCCTCTTGTTGTCTGTGAATTACTGCCGTTGACATGTACCCAGCTTTTAGCTCTGCTCCCTTATGGCACGTCACCATGGAGATATTTTAAATGAATATTTCACCCTCACTTCCATTTTGATTTTTGAGTTAATGCTGTGAACATGTTGGGGTTTTTTTAGTTTCTGCCTCAAAAGACAACACTTTTTTATTGTTGTTGTTGATGTCACTGTGCGTTGATTTACTCCCTCTGCTTGAAGTGTTTGAACGTGTCCATATGAGCAGTTTTCCGACCATCACATCTGGTTTCAGCCCTTAAATGTGGTTAGGATTTCATATACTGACTGCACAGACACTGAGAATAAACTTCTAAGGAGACGACTTGTGCCCTGAAACAATATTTGTATATTGATAGATTTGGAGTTTGGATTTGGAGAAAGAAATTTGCAGAAAGAGAAAGAAAATATGAAATTTAACTTTTTTTTAAATGAGGTCAGTTAAATTTTATTGTTATTATTCCATCCAGTGTGTATTTATAGGCTTCAAAATATGATCTACCTTCTTTCCCCCACAGAATATGCAACACTCTGACTGCATGGGTATAAAAGGGATACAATGATTTTTGACCCACACTTTATTTCAGGCCAAAATGGCGAGTGAGAACGACTTCCACAGCACTCACATCGTGGTGAATAGGTCAATCACTTCACCAGCAACGGGACCAGATGCATTTAAACCTGTTGCTATGCGAACCAACGCAGGCGTCATTGCGTTTGAGTTTGTATTAAACCAACAGCCCATCCAAAGAGCTCATGGGGGATTTTGAAAGTCCTCGCTGTGAGAACCAAAATAAGGCTGCAGCAACACACACTGATTCCTCTGTGGTAACAACAACAAACACACGCGTGACGCCTTCTGTGGATGATGGGATCTAATATGTCAAAAACAACAACAACAACAACAACGTGATTTTGTTTCTAAACTGATCCTGGCTGTTATCAACCAGTGGCTGTTCTGAGCACTTGTCTTCTTCTTCTTCTACTTTGTAGATGTCACTCAGATGAGGTGACCTTGTGTGTGAATGCAGCCGCTGCTGCGTGTGTCATGTGATTAGACAGTGGCGCTCGGCGCGTCCACTCCTCCGGAAGTCGTGTGGATTCACGGTCGGCGGTGAACTGTGCATCGAAGGGTCTGAAGGAGAGACAGAGAGAGAGAGTTAATGAAGTAAAAATTAATGAAGCACGTGAGCACCACCATCTCAGGGCTGTAAGCTCCTCCATGCCCCATTTATAATGTATGATCTCAATAAAATCAATCCAATGTACCAGCTCTCACTTGGTGGGTAAGAATAGATTTACAGATTATAACCCTGTGTTCCCCTGGTCATAATTACACACACACACACTCCACCTTCCCCTCCTACAACTAGTGAGATGCTTTTAGAAAATGCAATGCAAACTTTTTCATCTTCAGACCAAAACATGACGGAATGACGTGATTTGTAACCCGACACGTCTCTCAGCCGGTGTGTGCTCATGCGGTCATTTTAAGTGACTGCATGAATTCTTCACTTTGTTGTCCAGCCCTGAAGACTTGAGCAAACTTTGAGCGTCATGATTGTGCTGAAGTTGCCTGTATTAGAGCTCCCCCCTCAGGCGACATGGAGAACTACGTCATCAGGTGCGTTGATGAAAAGCAGCACGTTCCATATTATTTGTCAGAAGCAGTGCTGGCAGCTGACAACATATTTTCACTTATCTTTGTTTTGCAGTAAGTCCTTTTATTTCCCAGTGACAACCCAGAATAAATGTCAAATCAAAGGAATAATGTAAGTGTCGGACTCATTCGTAACGTTTGCATTTGTACATTTATTGTAAACAGACCACAGATCACATACTGTAACCTGGGAATTTAAGTTAGATCATAAATATTTACAAGCGTAAAACATACAAACTGACCATTCAGTACTTAGAAAATACCAAACGCTGTTACCCTGCAGATGCTTTCGATGCACGTATGAAAAAAAGAATTGTCAAGTTTCAGCTACCTGAAGCGCCTATCCCTCCACCTCCATGAACAATTCCCTATTTATAACGTCAACTTATCACATTCCCCTTGAAGGCAGCAGCGAGTGCACTTATGCCTTCCTTTGTTAGGGTGAGTTGGCAATTTCCTGCAAGATGGAACAACTGCAGGCAGCCCTTTTCTTTGATAATGTCTCTGACACATGGACCAAACTGCTGTTTCCATCACTTTGCAGGCTGTAGCAGAGGAAAGGAACATGTCATAAGCCTCCTGCCACCCAGAGTCACTCCCCATGCATTTAGCAGCACTCTCCTCAGAGCAAATGCCAGGATGTGGAGGTCATAGATTCTGGTAGAAGTGAGCTGCATCGAGAAAAAAAAAGGACCCGTCCGTAACACTCCCTTAATCCATCATTTTGTTGACTTACTCTTTTCCTTATTTTATGTGGTGTACAATGCACAAGTAATACTACAACATTCAATTATACAGTATATTAACTTTATTCTTGATTTTACCAGGACTCAGTTATCAGCTAGCTAGCTGGGGCTAACATGGTTAAATCAACGTTAAAAAAGAAGGAAAAAAAAGAATGTTCAGCTGTAGATACACAGACAGGCGACAAAGTACACATGAGTACAGACACGTAACAAATGCAGAGGCTTTGGAGCTGTACTCGACGCTACAATTAAGTGATTAACATCCCGTCCTGCTCTGGCACGTGGAAAGATGCTGAGCGGCCCAGTTCATCTTGATTTCAGATCAAGATGGCACCAACGTGTGTGTGTGTCGGGAGGGGGGGTGTCATTGTTAGCGCTCATTACGAAGATGCTCCAACAGGAAGAGTGACTTGTGCATTGGGAACACAGATTTTGTCAGGTTGAGGACTGTGACGACGGGATGAGCGTGATTTAAAATGGTTTCTATTGAGAGGAGCAGCTCTTTGTCAGAGCGTCGGTGTCGGGTTGGGATCAGTCGGTTGAAGTCCACCGACACGTAGGCAGAGAACGTCAGTAGTTGGGTCGAAGTGTGTGGAGGTTGGTG
The DNA here is from genome assembly GCA_901007665.1 of Aeoliscus strigatus. NCBI lineage: Eukaryota > Metazoa > Chordata > Actinopteri > Syngnathiformes > Centriscidae > Aeoliscus > Aeoliscus strigatus. Next base: position 59,977 of record CAAKHB010002613.1, read on the forward strand.
GGTGTAGACCTGAAGCAGCTATAGATTTGTGTCGTCCCGCGTTGTGTTTGTGACCTGACCTCCTCAAAGCCTGTTACCATGGTGATCTTTGGTCCTGTACAGATCCCCTTACACAAGCATCATTTATTGGCTGATCACTGAAAATGTGAACGGTGTGTATGTGTATAAATTCAGCAGAAATCTGCCCAAAATGTGGAGGATTTTCAAAGGATTTGGACTTTTTGTTTGAGTGTCACAGAAGCTCATGTATTCATCGTTTTCTACAAACTCTGGTCCGTGTCAGGGTCGCGTGGTCAACAAGTTACACTCATACCTACAGTCGATTTTAGTCACTAATTCACCTAATGTGCATATCAAACATCAAACAAACACACGTGTTGCTGTGAGGCAGGAGTTCTATGGTCAACGATTCCCAATAAGACATTTTTTAACATTCTGCTGAAAGTCATTCATTCATCATCTCCCACTTGCTCTGGCTGTGCTGGAGTACCCAGAGAGAACTCCACACAGAAAGATCTGCCAAGAATTGAACCAGGGACCTTCTCACTATGAGGCAATGTTCCCCTTTGTAGTGACATATGTTGTTTATAATTCACATGCCTTCACACACACACACACACACTTGGCTCCCCCAGTCATTATTCTTCCTCTGTGCTGGTTGTCGACCAGATTCTTTTGACCCCAACACTTCCTGGAAGGTGTCGCCACACAGTTGGACCACACACACACACACACACACACACACACACACACACTTGTCAGCGTTTTTAGACAGGACAAGACAGGAATATTACAAACATCTCCTACCAGGGTGTCTGTTAAAAACCCACCATCACATCATCTCCGGAGCCGCAGACAAACAACGTGTAGAACCACAGCTCCCCTTGTGTCAGACTGGCAGTTGATCAACGACGCTGCTGCTCTGTCACGTTCACCCGCTCTCACACTTTTGTCGACTATTGAGGACGGGAGATAATGTGAACATTAGGATGCTTTGGGGAAATCCGGCATTAAATGGTGGCGGTTTGAGAGCCGGGGACGGGGAGGGGGGGGGGGGGGGGGGGCCCATCTGCCACCTGTCTGCGGCGACCGGTGATGTACGGCTGTGAGGTGGACAGGCCACAGTCGGGGCTGTGTGCTGCTGCTCAGTGTGCCACTTCACCCCCGTCCCTCCTCACAGGTACCCCGCAGCCGCCACCATGCACTGCTCATTTACTGCTACACTGGTTTTCATAATTAGCGCCGCAAGGCCTCATTAAATCTGCTCTAATGAATAAATATTGTATTTCATAGCCTGATTACCAGATCAGCTCAATGCTTGAGCGTTGTAAACAATTACTTCCCTCAATATTCATCACCCCAAAGTGGATGATCATTGGCGTTTAATACAGCACTAGTACTTCCAAGTGCATCTTTATTATACTAATAAGGTTTTCTTTTTTAAATGTTTTTTGGGTAGAAAAATACAGGATGTTACATTATAAGTTGTATTTACAGCATTGTGTTCATTTCATGCTGTTCAAAAGAAGTAGTTTTACTTTATTTGCATTTGTGAAGTGTAGTCAGACACATGACACTTCCTGTGAGGTAGGAGTACTCATGCTCAGTGACTACCATTAAGACATGTAATACTGTGCTGATATTCATTCATTCATCATCTCACGCTTGCTCTGGTTGTGATGGAGTACCCGGAGAGAACCCACACTCCAGACAGAAAGATCTGGATCAGGAATTGAAGCAGGAACTTTCTGGCTGAGGCGACAGGGCCAACCACTGCTCCACTGTCGCAAAACCCTACCACACAAAGACACTCACTGTCATTGTTAAAAACAATAGATCTATCGTGCTCCTTTCACTGCTGCGACAAAGGAATTTCCCCGTTGTCGGATTAATAAAATACAACATAATTTAATTGACAGAACAGAGACGAGTGAAAACACGTCACATAAATAATCATAATTTTGGATTTACTAGCTGCAGCATGGAAACAATGGCGACCACATGTAGGTTGTGGTCGTACTTCCACCGAACAGTAAATCATGTTCTAATGGTAAGTTGCTGCGGTCAAGTTTTGTGTAGGTGTTTTCTACCTGGATACATCTCAGACCCGCCAGAAACAGATGAGTCGGACACTGACACCGTGACTGAGTCTTTTAATTCAAGCGTTAAACAGTTAATCAACACAAACACAGTTCCTCAGCGGCGGCGGTGGTGGTGGTGGGATGACCTCCACGTGCCACCACGCTGAAGAAACTCAACCGTTGATTACCGTTGGATCATACGGGAACGTGTCCTGGTGGAGGTCAGATGAAGTACTTTCCAGGCAATGAAAGACGGGGGGGGGGGTTAATTTCAAGTCATTTTCTGTGAGGTATCTGGCTTCTGAGCTGAAAATGCAGGTCATAACTCTACTGCCACTTCAGTGGCACCTTCAACCGTTCCTACTTAACAGTGGACGGCAGAAAATGAGCCAAAGAGACTGGAGCAGAGCGAGAATGTGCTTTAAGAGGATCAAATGATTTACAGGTATGAGATTCCCATTAGAGTGTGCTAATTGTTTCCACACCATTAGTGACAGTTATCTAATGAAGGATATTTAACCAGCCGCTGTAGTACATCACACAGTTCCTCTCCATTTGGAAGGAGGAACCAGTGGACCCCGGCCGGCCCGGCGCCCTTCCCACCTGCCCCAGCTCAGCAGCGGGCAACTCATCGGCCCAGTTCTACAGGATATCCCACGGAAAAAAGGCAACTTTGACTTAAACAAGACACAGAACTTGTCAAAACACAAGCATTAATTTGCAACAAAGAAAAGGCAGCGATGAATCCCTTCGAGCAACTAGCTGACATCTATACATTTAGAACAATGTAAAAACAGCTGGGGGGGATTCAACTATTCTTTTAAAAATAGGTATTTTACAGTGTGATGAAAGCGCACGTCTGAAGCCAGTGTGGTACAGTACACGACACGTGGACAGACTGGAGGTTCCATTCTTACAAAACTAAAAACAATCTGTCAAAAAAGATCAGCTCGTGTACAGAATGTAGGTAAAAGTAGGAACAGTCATTGATGTTGATGAAGGACGTGTTATGACGGTCAACTTTACACTATGTGGAATCAGGACAAACAGTGCAGGAATCACTTGCTGCTCTCCTCCAGCTCCTTCTTCAAGCTTCAAGAAGTTAAAAACAGACTGTGAGGTTTTAGAACAACAAAAAAAAGAAGATTTTAATTCACATGTTACCTTCCCAGGTAGGAGTGCACGTTGTCGTGGCCGTGGAACTTGGCCAGGTAGACCAGCACGCCGGTCGCACAGCGGCCCTCCCGCGCCCGACAGAAGCTGCAGTTGCAGATGCCTCTGCAGGGCGGACAGCGCCACTCCTGCCGGGTCAGACACGGGTTCAACACCACATCAACGCTCCTGAACGTGAGTTCTGCCCATTTCACAGAGCAGGTGTAGTAACACCCCCCCCCAAAACGTTTACTTGTTTCTATTCTCATGTGTTTCTCTGTGTGACTTTGTTAGCGTAGCATTTCAAGCTAATGTTGTGACATTACCCTTGTGCCTTAAACAAACTTATCCATGTGTCCTCCTTATCCTCCGTCCAAATGTTAGCATG
>CAAKHB010002613.1:83930-101602 GCA_901007665.1 Aeoliscus strigatus
AAACTAAGACAGGGGCTGAGAGAATCTATGATTTCATTCGCTCATACCACCAAAGATGAGTCTGTAGATGACATATTGCTGATTATAGCACCGTCATTGTGACTTTAAAACCGTTTGATACACACATATACCAGCTTATGTTTAACATTTCTAATACCCATCAGCGGTAACAGTAACTGCAGCTTTCAGCGACAGCGTTGAAAACAACTGGACATTTGACGAGTACAACAAGCAAAATGGATGATTCTAACATACTTGTGTCAGACTTGTGTCATGGCCAAATTTGGCTGACAGCCCATATACAGATTTGTTTTCAGGACCGTTTACCTTCAATAAAGTCCAACTCACTCCACCTGTGTGAGCGAGTGAAGGCCAGTCTGCTGTACTTTGCACTTTAATACGTTCATCCACATTCCACAGATAGGAAAAACTGTAGGTTGAGCAGTAAACTCGTCCGTGTCAGAGAATAACTTCCCGTCACGCAAGAGTTTTAATTTGTGTGCAACATAAGACAATCAGACCTCAGGGCACTTTGACCTGAAACAATGGAGAACCTTCTTTCATTACGTTTATGACAGTCATTATTTCTGGTCAACAGAGAATCAGCTGGATTGAAAAACAACACAGGAAACTTATCACAGAGATGCTGGACACGACGGCGTCGGAACGGCCATAAACATTTCCCTCGTTTAATTTCATTCTGCTTTTATGGATTCAAACACCAACCAGCTCCTTATATAAAGCGCCTCTGTTGCTATGGTAACCCCGTCCGTAATGACCTGGTCTCTGGTCGTATCAGCCATAGACTGGATGGAATTTGTGCAGAATTTCCATTGTGCATCTCAGATTTTTGGCATCAGATGAGAGCGCAAGAAGCGGTGGAGCACCTCTGTCCGGATCCACCATCACCATGGTAACAACTCACCACAGCCTGAAGCGTCATCACGTGTTTTACTCAACAACTTCCAGAGTGAACTTCATGTCACATTGAAGAAAGAAGTGAGTCAAACTGCTTTAAGGAAAATGTTAACAGGTGAAGTCTCTCTCTATGCGATCAGATGTCAACCACTGGTGTCGCCCCCTGCTGGCCATTAGAGTGAGTGTAGGTTTTAAGCCCTGCCTGCCATTTTAGAAGCAGAAGTTAAATCCACTTCGCCTTAACAGCTCATTCACAAGCGGTTTGGTTTTGTGGAAAAAAAAGTGAGTGAGACACTAACTTTAAACTAACATAATAAAATACATATTTACTGAAAAATGGACAGAGGACAAACGGTATAATGTCTCTAGATTTGTAGCTGAACCAAAGCAGAGCTACAGTCTCACAGCTGGGATCACGCCGACATAAAAGCCATCGTGTTCCAGCGCAAGAAGAAAAACAGTTTTATTGTGCCACTCTGCATGATTTAAGTTGTTTGTTTGGGAGAGATGCTTCCACTGATACAAAAAGCTCTTGTTACAATAGATGTTCTCATCAGAAAATGGCTTTGGACAAAAGACGCAGCAAATAACGGTTCTAGAATAGGTTTTGATTAAAGATATCAGGCACATGAGCCAACAACACGACTGAACCGCATAAAAAATAAACTGGTACTGTGAGCTTGTTTTGATCATTTCCGTTGACTGCAGGAACAACAGAGGAGACGTTCAGCGTCAGATGGGAGATGTCGGAGTTTTGACCCTAAATGTGCTCAGCTGATTTCCTTCACACAGCCACACGTGTTGGCTGCAATGGGGACGAGACTTTATTTAGAAGCCTCCGTCCCGCGAATGTCCAACATGTCGCAACTGTCTGAAACCTTTTATAATGTGATGGATTAAGGGGCTCAGAATGGGGCTAAATCAGGGACTTTCCGCTGGTGTGGCTCCACTTTTGCTTTTCAACAGACTTGTCTTAATTTGTTCAACCAGAATAAACAGCGTTTGACCGAGCCAAGTTGCTGTCATTATGATGATGAATGCTTCGTGGCTTTCAGGACGTTTTCTCCTTGTAGCTCCTTCTTCACACTAGGTAGAGCAACCGCGTGCAATTTCTCAGCTTTCAGGAACCATCCAACGTTTTCTAATTAACAATTAGTCGTGTAATTACGGGACTTTCAAAGTAAGCTAGTGAGAATGCAGCACCGGTGGTAGCATCGGGGGTTAAAGGGTTAAACAGATGAAAATTCCTCCTGTTAGTGAGGATACGTGAACCTATAACTGTATTTGTTAGTGAACGAACATGAAAGTCACGACGTTCACTTTGGTTTTCTTCATGTTCCATAGAAACCTACAAACCAGTCAGTGCCAACAAACGACTGACCTGTTCAGCACCTGACAGATGAGAACAGAGACGGAGCAGGACACGATCACTGATGTCCTGATTCACCGCGGATGGATTTACAAACTGACCGTGACTCGGAGCGATCTTCAGCCATTTCAACTGACAATGAACTGGAGATCAGTTAAAAATATCCAGAACATGATCAAATCTGCGTTCATCTCCAGCGTTCAGTGATGAAATTTTTAAAACGTCAAGATATCCAAAAGGGAGTCTGGCGCGTTTCGGCACGTCAGGAAGCGCCGCTCGACGGATCAGTGCGCTCAAACCAAACTGAGGCCCATGGTGTGAGTACTTACTGTGTTTCTATGAAGTGATGTTGGGGACTGAGGGAACATACCTGTGACGATTCCATAGTTGGGAGCTTCAATAATCGCACCATAAAACTGGATGATGTTTCTGTGGCTGAGGACGCTGAGGATTTCAGCCTGAGCAGTGAATACACAAGAACATTCTCAATGAGGGTTGAGTCTGGTCACATTTAAGAAAGACAACTGTCCAAGGTTTAATCGTAAGCAAACACTCAAAGTGAAAGGAGAGGCGCTCGTCTATCCAGAACTTGGGTGAAGTGGAATGGATATCTGCGATCTGTCCGACTTTCATAAAAGAAACGAGACGATGTGGTACAATTTTCTTGAAAGGATTTCAGAGATAATTATTTTTTTTGTCTTTGAGACAATGGAGGACTCCTCTTTCAAAAGCGGGTTCAAGATCAGTCTGATGTTGTAACTGGGCAAAATACTTTCTGTCATTTGGCAATGATGTGTCTCTTGCGGCACAATTCTCGGAGTGGGGGAGTATAATGACCATGAGTGATGGGTAGAGAAGTCAACACAGCCCACCAAATGGGGCAGCAATTAAAATGATTACTACACCGACAATTAAAAAGTACATGAAAAGCCCCCGGCAATTATGACTCCCACCTCCTTCTCAATCTTGAGCAGTTTCTTCACCGCCACCTCTTTGTCCTGGGAGATCCACCTGGCCCGGTACACACTCCCGAAGCTGCCGCCGCCACAGTTCTCATGGAAGAGAACGTCATCGAACTTGATTTGCACGAAGGAGGCGCCATGAGACGACATCTCATTATGACACTCAGCAGCTCCTCGCCTCCTGCGGGATCACAGAGGAAGGTTCACTCGACAAACTCCTCCATGCTTAAATAAAGTGGGAGGAAGGACGGGACTCCAGCACGTTTGTGCATGATAGTGTCAGTGTGACATTGCTCATTTCAGCTCCTGATTCACTGTCCTGCGCCGGACTTGCTCTCTCTCCTCCACACACACACACACACACACACACACACACACACACACACACCTCTCTGTTCCAGGCTGTGCTGCTTCTGCTGCTGCTGGTTTCCTGTGATCAGGCGGCCAAAGTCACAGATTATCCTTTTAAGCTAGAAGCTATTTTTCAGACCTCTGCATACTCATAAAAAAAGAGTGTATATCTCTGCAACTATTAGGTCTATTTGAATAATTATAATAACACTAAGGTCACAGAAATTTTACAACTATGGTTAGATAAAGCGGTTTGTGTTTTTGTTTTGTTCTTTGGGTTCTTTCTGGCTTTCTGTGAGCTGTCTGCTTTCATTTGAGTGGTTGTTTGTGCGTTTTGCATAAAGTACCACAGTGGTAGAGGCAGAAACAAAAAAAAAATCCCCCTCTCACTTTATATATAGATATATATACAATTCCATTATTAGAGGAAATTGTAGCTGTTATTTTTCACAGGTTTCCCACTTACAAGTAAGCAATTACAGCTTTTAAAAGCCTGTTATCTGAGCGTTCATTGAGATTGCTATCCACCCCAGCAGGACGCGCCTCCATTGTCACAGAGGGGAGCCGGCGTTTGCCACTGATTTACTTGCATTCGAGCGATTCTCAACCTCACAGCAATCTCCCTAACGGACCAGCCTACAGCGTTGTGCGGCCACTCAAGAAGCCAAGGTTACTGGGATATTACAGCCATCTCCCACTGGAGAGCAGAGGCTGCTCAAAGCACATGGCAGAGTGTCTCCGGAAGCTCCAGAAACAACTGCAACTGTGATTTATTTGTACTAATACCACTGCAACGCCCATTTCACGCTCATGTATGTGTAATACAGACAGGTCAATACACTACTGGGAGTTCATGGAACATTATCGCCTCACTCATGTCACGTTGTTACTGCTATGCCAGTGCAATTCATCACAGTCATGTCACTGTTTACTTCAAATATGATTTTCTTTGTCTTGTATCATCTGTTTTCATATTCCCATTTCTGCAGTATTTAAACTATTTTTAGTGTCTCAACTGCTACAACTTTGCTGCTGTGACAGTAAACTTCCTACCGCAATGGGAAAATAAAGGATTTTCGTATCATGTCTTTAAAAAATCTTCAATGGGGCATGTTAACATGTAATGCATCATACACTGAAACATAAATAGATTTACTGCAGGATTAGGACACAGGCAGGGTGGATCATAATAATAATAAAAATAATCTTCATCATCATCATCATCATCATCAGGATATGGAGGCCTATGTTTCGGAAGAGGTGAAGACAAACAAATATTTGCATACACACGTTATATTTGTACACACGTATCTACACTTATTTGCATACACACGTGTCTGTATACACACACACACAAAACAACACACAAGTAAATGTACACACATACATACATACATACACACAATGTATGTACACATGTATCTGCATACACATATATCTGTATACACAAACGTGTACACACATATGTGAATACACACATCTACACACACACACACACACACACACACACACATATATATATGCATACATACCAACATTCAGTGTTCCAGTGTTTCCGTGTTTCGAGCATCGACTTTAGTTCCGTTTAGTTCCGGGAACTCTGCTGACGCTGTTGCCGTTTCCCAACTCTCTCCACGGTACTTTTCTTTTTCTTTTTTTTTTCCATGGTTGCACAACTTCTGCAGAGGACGCTGGAGGCAGCCGGGAACACAGCGCCCCCTGCAGGGCATACGCGGGACTGAGCTCCAGTGGTGCCTTCACGGGCCCTTTGTGACCCTAGAACAAAAGAACTTCAGTGGTTTCAATAAACACCCATGAACGTGTTGTGGTTTATTTGCACTTCTCCGTTGTCGTCACTGTATTTGACTCAAGAGAGCCAAACATTTTTTTACAACACTGAGTGAATGTGTATTTCTTGTTTTTTTATTTCAATAAAAACAGCAATGAGTGTACAGTAGACTTATAGAAGTGGGACATACACTTTCAGTAGAACACGAAACACTAAGCTAAGTGCTGAAAATGATTTCTTATATACCCCAAATAAACGATTAGTTAACAGTTATTACAGAATCAATAAATTGAGCTCTGTTGCTCTAAAACTAAACTGATCAATCATCAGACCACAGAACACGGACAATAAACAAAACCAAACAAAAGAAACAGAGATGAAACTTTTCCCTGTTTCACTCCTCATGTGGTTTAAAATATTAGAATCACTGTCCACTGAAATTTAATAATTCAGTAATCACTGACAAATTAGAGGAAACATCAGGAAGAAAGCTCGATCGGTCGCAAAGTTTGTTGTTGAGATTTTTTTTGTAGGGACACGAAAAAAATGTGCACTAAAATATTCAAACAAACATTTTCCCCAAAAAAAATTTATTCAACAAGATTTCATAAATGCCTCCAAAGTACAAACATTATGCATTTTCAATATGACTGACATATTAATAGACAATAATAACAAAACACTGATGACACTGAGGAGCTATAATATACATATAAATATTCAATATTTACATGCACGCAAAATATTTTAGACCAAATAAATGCCTATAAACTATTTGCATGCTGACAATAAAATAAATATTTGTATGCAGTTTGCAACACAAAATCTCACGAATGCAAATATAAATATTGATTGATACAAAAGATAAGAAACAACTGAATATCAGGAGTAAAAATATTAAGCAGAAATAAAGCATCATGTAAATGTACAATAATGTGATGAACAAGATCCTCCACAGAACTTGGACAGTCCAGAGGGTGTATCTGCAGCACAGTGATATGAGAGGTATTTCTAATAGTAATACAAAGGCATTTAAGTCAATGGCTTCTGAAACGGTTACGTCATCGGGTCTTCAAAGGGATCGGCTGGACCGGAGGACCTTCCCACCGAAGCGAGCAGACGTCACATAGCGGAGCAGCATTAGATTTTAACGTTTCTGACCAAACTCAGGTTCAAGCTCTGCGAGGCTCAAGTCCATGCGAGAGCTGAGTTAGCATCCTTTGGTTGTCGATCACACTGAGCTGACGTACGTAGCGCCGCACCTCTGGCTGGTTCTTGTTGGCCTGAGGTGATTCTGGTCCTGATTCAAATTGGAAAGATGAGGCGTGTCACAATAAGGCAGTAGACAGTAGAAATGTTTGAATATTTACTATCAAACCAACATTTCTGCACAGTTTTCTGACTTACTGAACGACTGGCTGCGGCAGTATCTCACTATCTTCACTGTGTTTGCTATCATCCGCTGTAACGCAGGAGAATAAGTAACAGACATGAACAGTTTTCGTTGAACAAATAACTGATATAAACGTCATGTTCAAGGCCTCACCATTTTCTCAAAATTGACCAAATTGTCAATGAAAGTCCTGTTGCCCTCATTGGTGAATGTCATGTCTGGAAAAGCAACATACAGGAAGGGAAGAAGAGGAGTTCAGACAGCCTGGAAATCCAAGCCTACATCTAGAAAGATGTAGATATGTCAACAAGACCCAATTCAAAGGGAGGCACCATCAGGATGCATGTCAAAATGTCATTGCATGCAAGTGGCTAGAGCGACAATCAATAGAGCAACGAGCAAGTTGACGTTATCAGAGAGTGGAAGAGTTTGATAGAGAGACGCAATGTGATGGAAAAGGATCCTGTGTTGGTCAACTGGTTTCCTGTTGCCGCACTTCATCAGCAGCAGACATCTTTGTTGTGTACATAATCATTGTCATCATCATCCTCTAAAGCCCCGCCCCCCCCCGCCACTCTGTTCATGGTCAGAGTTCGGCTTCATCAGATAGACCCACATGATTGGTCCAGACTGATTTACTTCATAGTTGATGACCTTCAACGGTTCGAGAAAATTTAGGTTTGCTGGCGGTACATCTGGATTTCCAGGTTGGAGTTTAGATAGAAATAACACAACCATTGGGGCAAAACAGTGAAAATGAGATCAATATCAGCGGCCGCACCTTTTATCAACAGCGGCATGAAGGGAATGATGGGTGGCTCCAGTTTAGCGACGGTCAGTCGGTATGCTCGGTGGTTCCTGGACGGGTCCTGTGGAAACAGTCACCGTGTTCTGAGACCGGGTGAAGCTGGTAAACCCACCAACGGACTAACACCTTACTCTGCTTTTACTGTACTTACCATCAGGTTTTCAAATTCGCTATAAAACCTTTTGAATTTACTCGGAAGTTTCTGTGAAGACAGATGCACAGGAAAGATTCTCATAACCGGCAGATGGGATACCAGACCTGAAGAAGCTCAGACTACAGAGAGAAAGACTCACCTCCCAGGTCTGACTCAGTCTGCTCACTGCCGGGTTACTTAGGCCCATCACAATGGCAAAGAAGGCATTGAGGTTGCGGTAGTCCTTACAACTTTGACAGAACAGTAATAGTTCCACACAAGACCACAACAATATATATATGTAAATAATATAATAACTATATAAAAATATATCAATACAAATAAAGTAAATTAGAATCAAAAAGGCAAGTAAAAGTTACAGTGCAAACTAACAAATCAAAGGTCTCAAATTTGGTAATAAAGTGATGCAAGTCATCAGCGTAGAGAAGGTGATTGACAGGGAGTTCAGTTGGACCATCACATGACATCCACTTACTAGGCAGCGATCTTCATGAATTTCTTGAGAAGTTGCACCCGCTTGCTGAGCTGAGAACACAGACAGACTTCTGTGATCACCCAGAACTGGATTTCATTGAACCTCCTCAGAAACAGATCCAGGTTCACTGTGGTTTTCTGGATTCTCTGCCTCCCAAATATGTGATAGATGAGCTCAAGCTGTTGGAAAAAAACAAACAAAAAGAAAGACTGATCTTCTGAAAAATGATGAAATGTAAGCTAATGAAAGCGATACGCCAGGTGTACTGCGAGGACCTCGCCGACTTTACAGGCGTCATCATACCTCATGTACGCAGTGGAAAAGCTCCCAGTCGTACGAGGTCATGTGATAAGCCACGTCCTTTGAGCTCATCCACTCAAAGCTGGCGAGGGAACCTGCAGAGGGACCCTCCTGCTCAGGTACTGGGGTCTGGAAAACAGGAAATCGTTGTCTTTAACATACATTATGGCGGCTGTCTGTTTATTCTGCAATGAAAAATGACTCAAATCAGAAGAGGCATCTCTTTGTGTGCTGATGCGTTCCCACTTCAACCACGACAGTCTCACTGCCTATATATTTGCACTACCGTACTTTTATTTTTACCTAGAAGTAGCTAGGAGAAGCAGAAAATGTTGATTGGTTCCTGGAAGTTGAGAAGTTGCTGTCATTACAGTAATGACAAGTGGATTACCGTAATGGCAGCAAGGCTGTTCTCAACGTTCAGGAACCGATTGACTTTACCTAGCCGTTGGACGTTCTCGCCTTTTCTTAGCTCCTTCTTCACACCAGGTAGGGGAACCACGTGCAACTTCTCAGCTTTCAACTGTTCAACGTTTTCTGACAGCGCAAGTATTCGCATAATTATGGTAATCTAAAGTATGCTTGCATGAATGTAGCGCTGGGCATACCGTCAGTGTTAAAGGGTTAGACAGACAAGATCTTTCCTGGTTGCTAATAGCAACACATTTCAACAACACAAATGAGCGTAGAGCTTCAGTGCTTGTGATGAATCTCTGGGCAAAATTCACTACCAGAGAATCCAGCTGATCCCGGCGACAGACGAACAGTCGTCCATTCACGTCGAGCGTGGAGAACACTGAAATGTCACTGGGCTTAAAGATGACTTTGTCTGTTTGACAAAAAGAATTCATACACACAAGCGTTTTTTAAGGTCAATCCAGCTATTCACAGGCAGCACACTCATAGCCATAAATTTGGAAATCACAGACGGCGTTTTGCCCCCTGGTCATCCAGTCATCTGACTAGCAAGCTCCTGACACCACTCTCACCTCCTGCCGAACTGAGGCCGACCAGGAGCAGATCCTCCGCTGACCCCAGCTTGTCAGCCACAGCGCTGATGACCTCACTGACTGAGGCCGCCACAGGGACCCGGATCGTGATGTAGGTGTGGTCACAGCAGAAGACTTTAAACAGAACTGAGGACAATACTGAACCGTTAGAGGTGGCGGGGGGGGGGGGGCTTTTTTCAACTTTGAAAACCACTTTGTGCCTTTCAGGGGACTGAGGTATGAAGCATACACTTTACTATTTCCTACTATTGTGTTTTTTCACACTAGACCCACCCATCAGTATCAGGACCAGGATATAAACACATATATCATATGTAACATAAGTATGATACATGCAAACGCAACATTTGTAGGATTTAAATATAGAAATATCAAAGAGATCGCAGTAAATCTGTTCTTGTTGCTGTCACTGAAGAAACACAAATCAAATATCATCACATAAGATTACAACATAAAACTGTTGTAATGTCCTTTTGCAGCGGACATCGTACCTCACGGTGGCATAATTTCCGGGTGAAAACCAAGTTGTTCGCGTTTCATCACATAGTAGGACGGAAAATAGATGCTCTTGTGACAGTTCTTAGTTGATAAACATGACTTGGTATTCCACGTACAACTACCACTGTCCACAGCAATTCTCATAGAAACCAGAGGAACTAAACGTTTCAGCTGCTAGTATAAAACTGACAGACCTGATGTAGTTACGAAACACTGCTCTTGGTGACAAAACCATGTGATCTACTCACGTTCATCACTACTTTTAATGGGCTGACATTTCTGGAGCTTCTCATCTCCCATGCTGAACTGCCGCAGGAGGACTTTGTGCTGCAAGTTCAACAGGTTCCATCATCACACACCAGTGAATTCACAGTAACAAGAGTAATAGAGAGAAAAATTTCTTGATTTGAGTCGTACCTTTTTCTGTGAGCATGTGGCATCTTCAGCTCTGAAATGTCAGAAACAAACCAGAATTGAATGGGGAAATTACATTTGATTTGGCAGTTTTATGCTCTTGGTATCATCAAATAAACATACCTGCATTTTACAATCCTCTCCAGCTGCATTAGCTCGTCAGCGAGAGGTGGAATCCTCTTTGCATCTTTAGATACTGCCGCAAGGAGCTCCTGCAAAACACAACAGTCTCAGGACAGGCATCGAGAAGTGGCTCTACTTTGAGTTCTTCCTCCAGATCTCTGAGGCTGAGCGGAAGAAAACTCATTCACCACTACACACAGCTCCTGACCGTATGTGTACTTGATGTACAGGCCAGTACATCAAGAGGTTCGCCTTCTGGTCTGTCTCAACTGTCTCATCACCACAACGGACCGGTACAACATCTGCTGCTCCACCAGCTAGCCTCTCACTTAACCCGGTCACTTAACCCAGTCTGTCCATTTGAGCTGAGAACCTTTGCGGTTTTATCTAAAAGCCATGTAATCAGAACCAAAGACATTACTGCTATTAATGCACGGCGTTCAGACACACCATAAACCGTTACCCAAGCATACAGGCTGACCTCAAGAAAGGCCACTGAGACGTCCTCGTCCTGCAGGGGATCTCCATGGACAGCAGCCCACTTCATCACCAGGCGAATCACCCTTCGCTTGTTGCTGAGTGTGTAGTCCTGCTTCTCATGTTCAGCGCCCTGCAAGGCCTGGGCGTGGTAGGTGCAGAGCCGTCAAAGACCAGAACGCCAGAGGGAGGAGTGAAAGCAGCCACCGTACGGGACGTTGCCAAAAGGATATTGCGCCATCAACACGGAACACAGCTGAGTGTTTGGAATGAAGACGCAGTGCATGAGCACAAAGTCATCTAAGGCCGAGTCTGTGGCATAAGGAGAGAAAGAGCCGGAAAAAACATCATTGATCAACGGGTCTCTGTCAGACACAAAATAAATACAAATATGGGAAATAGGAAATGTTGATAACGGGACAATGAATTTATTTTAGTAGATTTTAGTAGATAAAATGATTGGAGGATATATAACACTACTACTAATAATAATAATAATATTGGGGGGAAATGAGCTGCTTGGAGGAGGTCTGCGCTCTGTGAGTGCCTTACCGGTAATTCCGCTGTACTGGGTTTTACATGTAGATATCATAACAGCGAGTGTGTAAAATGAAAAAGAAATAAAAACTGGACAACTGAAAGTAATTGGATCATCTGTGTGATGTGCGGCTAATTATAGATGAAAACAAACAGGTCAGAGCATCATGCAGACGAGAGCCAGAGAGCCAGAGAGCCAGAGCAGGACAACCACGCTCAAACCCTTCCGAGGAAATGATCTTCATACTGACAGACTACATTCGACGCACTCGATGCTCTTTGCTACCTGGCTCCGTCATCTGAGAATCCATCGGCATCATTTCGAGGAGGTGCTCCAAAATCTTCTCAGGTGTCCCCGACATTATCTTGTATCTGGAGCAACACAGAACAAAGCACACACCCTCTACTCATCAGGAATCATGGTGTTTTAATGCTTAATGACACGGCTGCAGCCCTCCACTGATTCGGGTTACTTGAACGTATGTGTGTGATTGTTGATGGCAATTCACTTCTCCATCACTGAGTTCTTGGCCCGTTGAAGATGAAGAGTCTTGGCTGAGTAGCACAAGAGAAGGCCGGGGGGAAAAAAAAGTCTTCTCCGTGAAGGAGAATCAACAGCGTTGGCTGTCATTACTGGATAACAGCATTACAAGAGGGAGATGCACAAGTCGCCTTAAGTCCTGACACTCGTTTGTTTGAGGAGTGCAGTTGATTAGAGGGCGACCGTGCAGTAATTGTGACTTGCCAGACCTACTTTCTCCCTCTAGAGGCTAGGCCATCATTTCCATTAATGTGTCTCTCTATATTGCAGCGGCCATAGTGCAGTGACAGATGCCTCTATTAGGGTAACACTGGCTGGCTGCAGCACTCTGGATTACTGCGACTGAGTGCATACTCCGTATTTTGATGTTTTTCTTTGTTTCATCAGACCTGCCACAACCTGAAACACCCACTGCAGATACACAGTTTGTGATGTTTACTTGTAATGAGACGATGAAGCTCCGGGCAGGGACGTCCGACTGCTGCTTAGACACTTCTCCAGAACCAGAACATCCTGGCCATGTTCTTTCAGACGCACCGTGTTAGCCTCCACGTCCTTTACAGGTACACACACACACACACACACACACACGTGAACTGCAGCATCTAGAAAATGCACGCCAGGAGGATCAGCTGATTTGTATGTGTGTATCCTTGATGCTCTGACCATGTCAGACAGCACTTAGCGATGGCGGCCAATGCCTCTCTGTTTATTGCGCTGATCAGTGAATAGGTGGATTTTTTTTATTCCATGATTTTACAGGAAACCCCGGAACTACGCTGGAATACAGCTGTGTCAATGTATACGACACACAATGACTCACTTTCATGTTGCATTCAGGACGCGTTCGTTGCAAGAGCATGCAAGTACAATTTGAGGCTCTGCTGTATTTTTAAGATAAAATAAACAATTAAATGTGTTTCTGTCAAAGGGGTTCAACTATGCAGATGGAATTCAAAACATGCAGTTCATTTATGATTGTGAAATATGTATTTCATGTTTCTATTCATATTTTTATTTTATTCATATCATAAAATATTCACAATTGAATTAAATAAATAGCATTTCAGTTATTAATAGTTATTATAATTTTGTTTGTTCTCATTCATGCATGACAAATGTTTTGTGGGTCTTGACATAAAAGTCTTTTGTCCATATACAGCAGTAATGTACTTCATCGTTGCATTGTTTAAATGGGCCGAAGTAATCCTTCTCATGTGACGACAGGAACCATATGTATGATGAAGTTGACATGTACGTCCCTCGTTGAAATGAGTCACTACTTGTAGACATGAGCAGGTTTTCTTTAAGAACAGAAAATACCACATCAGATGCATAAAAATCCTTCAGAGATGGATTGAAAATGTTCTATAAGTATATTTGGTGGCATTAGGATAACAAACGATCACTTTCACATACGAATGTTCTTGTTGTTCATCTGGGACTTTTTTAATGGCTGCATTACTGAAATTTTGCCAGCAGAGGGCGTTACTGCATTTCTTACTTCAATGCCATTAGTGAGGCCAGAAAAAGAAACCGACCCTGAGGATCCGGTTGAAGTCCTCCTTGTCCACTCGCAGGAAGTGACAGTTGTCCTCTCTCAGGACAATGGAGGCAGCCCGGGGGGCATCGTTAACAAGAGCCAGCTTCCCAAAGTCATCGCCCTCATGAAGTGTGCACACAACACCCTGCGGAGAACGTTTCACCGATGCTACATACTGATGCTTGTAGAAACACTGCAGCCATCACACAGAAATACTCACTTTTCCATAGATGACGACATTGACGGAGCCCTTCAGAATGATGTACCAGGATGTTCCCTCCTCCCCCTGACTGAACACTGAGAACACAAACTGGTTGATACTGACTCCGTAGGACATTTACACACTTTTTCTCTCGCAAACAAAATCACTGTTACTTACACACTGTTCCTGCTTTTGCGTGGGACTCAAATATGAGCACTCCCATCAGTTCTCTCTTTACCTGTGCAGGTCACAAGTCAATATCAACATTCATTTTACTGCAGCTTAAAGTACTTTACAACAAAAAACACAAAAGGTTAACTCCTTAGAAACAGTAAATCTTAACTTAAAAATTACCTAGAATTAATTAAATCAGAATCAAACGAAAAGCAGAGTTATATAATATTAATAATCACCATCAACTTCATACAACACGAAAAAATCATTGCAGCCTGTTAAGTTGTGACAAACGGATGAATTAAGGTTTGTGAAGCAGAGACTCACAGTGGTGGACAGATGAGATAAGGCCTTAATGTGGAGCAGCTCTTCATAGATTATCACCAGATCGTCTTCTGTCCTCTCAGACGGACTGGAAACAGACAATGTCGCAACACAATCACAACACACAGTCGTTTTTATGTCACATTGATTATCGACGACATCTTTACTGTTTCCTGAGAATCATCCTCATGTGGGCGTCAGGTCCGATCTGTGAGAGCAGGAGGAGAGTGTCCTGCAGCTCCTCCTGGCTCTCCCTTAGCTCCTCCTCGCTGGGCAGAGGAGCATCCTCCACCTCGTCATCCAGGAAGCGGTAGAAGAAGTACTTGTCCTGGAAGCTCAGCTCCTGGTCCACTTTGTGTGTCACACACACACACACACACACACACACACACACACACAGACAGCAAGGCTCCAATTCAAATTCCCTGCTCTGGATGTTCATGTAGGCGAACCCAGATCCCCCACAGAGCCTCACCATGATTGAGGACGCCCTCCTCCAGCAGCACCTGCCACATGCCCACAGCGTGAAGGCGCGAGTGAACGCAGGCGCTCTGCTGCATCTGCCAGTCGACCAGCTCCGTCCCCACACAGCACTGCCTGGGAAAGAACACCAGTGTCATAGGAGGCTGGGCTGCAAACTTATACAATGTCCAGTGTACAATTATCCGACACCTGAACGTAGGACAATTTAAAACAAAAAAAAAAATTATTTATGGCTTTTTATTATACAACACAGTAATTCAAATACAAATTCACATCACAACAGAGAAAAACAAAAACAGACAACAAAACAAATTCAATTTTTCTTACTGTTTTTTTCCCTTTTTACAACTTTTATAATAATTTGTGTTTTACTGGTGATATTTCGGTCCCTACTGTGCCTTTAAGAAAAATTTCTATCAGCACTTGGATGTTTGAATAATTGATTAAGTTGACATATGTTTGTGAAACAATTACACACAGCTGAGTAATTGTACTAAACAACTCCAATTAATGATTGACCCACAGATTTACCTGTATGTCTTCAGATGGTACTTTCTGTCTCGGATCATGTGAGGCGCTCTGGAGAGGATGGCGTTACGGAGAATCCTCCCCGCCCGCAGGATCTTCTCAGAGGGAACCTGCACGGTGCAATTTAGATTAGAGCAAAGTAAAACAGAGTCCCGAGGAGAACAGCAAGAAATAAACCCTGCCATTTATGTTACTACCTGCGAAATCCATTTAGGGTGGGGTTTGGCTGGATTTTCAAAGAATGACTTCTGCAAAATAAATTGAAACAATAATAATAATAATAATAATAATAATAATAATGATAATAATAATAATAATATAATAATAATAATAATAATAATTGGAAGTGAAATGAAAGTGGGTGATAAATAAGACTGGGCCTCCACTGACTCTCACAGAAGCGTCAGTTTTGTTGTAGTGACACAACAGCGTAGGAACACAGAACACAGAGAAACATGTTGTACAAGCAGTGACGTGTACAAGTTACGTAAACAGTGTTTACGTTTGATAACTACACTTTTTTAATTAGTTTTCTAGACATTCAATGAATGTTGTTTCAAATATGGAGCTACGTCAGTGTTTGAACTTCAAGCAGCATGATCACCAACTACTGTCAAACTGCTTTAAAGTCACAAAACACATGAAATAACATCATCATCATCCATTCACACACTGAATCAGGATGAAAAACTGACCCCAGAACTTATATTATTAAACATAGTTGCGTTTAACATGTCTTTCCAACTGAGTCCCCAGTGACCCATCAATGGTTTGAACTGTACACAGATGTCGGGTCTTAATTCACAGATTTTTTTTCTCCTGCTGCTGGGTTATGACATTTAAACTGAGTGTTTCAGTGAGCAGTGTAATTCAAGCCTTCATGTGAAGTCACATCATTCGGGCTAAGACGGTGACGGCGAGACATTGTGATTTTATGTAAACATACACTACTACACTACCAAAGTTTGGGGTCATTCACACATTTCAGGTTCTAGTTTTATAGCACCTCTAATCACCAGTTTTCAGATGTGCTAACATAATTGCTTTCTAATCATCAATTAGCATTCTAACACAATGTAGCATGAGATGCACTGATGTAGATGTTCCATTAAAAATCATCCAGAAGAGCCATTTACCACATTAACAGTGTCTAGACTTCATTTCTAATTAATTGAATGATATCTTCATTGAAAGAAACAGTGACTTTCATTCAAAAATAAAGGGATTTCTAAATGACCTCAAGCTTTTGAACGCCAGTGTACATCTGTGTGGTCTAGGAGAGAACAATATTCATCTGTGTTTCTGAAATGATACGGAAACAAATCTCAGGCCGCAATAAAGGGTTGTTAGGTTGTTATCAGTCCAGTCGCTGGCCAGGAAACAGGAGAAAGGTGGGACAGGAAACATTGGGGATGGAGACACGACCTCCAGTCACCATGTTTCTATTTAGACACAACATACTACACATTCCATGCTTATTTTGGTCTGTACTGGAGAGGTCTGTAACGGTAACGGACGCCGTTATGTCAGGTGAAATGAGTGCAGCATGAGTTATGAGTTCTAACTATATTCATATAAACAACAGCTCAGGAGTCTTTTGTAACTTGCGTTGGCAGTAAATGAAAGTTAAGTAATTAAAGTTCTTCTTCTTCTTCTTCTTTCAGCTTGTCCCTCTTTAGCGGTTGCCACAGCGAATCATCGATTTCCATCTTTCCCTGTTCTCTGTATCCTCTACTCTGACTCCAACTACCTCCATGTCCTCCCTCACTGCATCTATAAACCTCCTCTTTGGCCTTCCTCTCTGTCTCCTACCTCCAACTCCATCTCTAACATT
The DNA here is from genome assembly GCA_901007665.1 of Aeoliscus strigatus. Classification (NCBI taxonomy): domain Eukaryota; kingdom Metazoa; phylum Chordata; class Actinopteri; order Syngnathiformes; family Centriscidae; genus Aeoliscus; species Aeoliscus strigatus. Next base: position 101,138 of record CAAKHB010002613.1, read on the forward strand.
CTCCTACCAATGTATCCACTGTCCCTCCTCTGCACATGTCCAAACCATCTCAATCTAGCCTCTCTAGCTTTTTCTCCTAACCTTCCTGTCTGTGTTGTCCCTCTGATGACCTCATTCCTAATCCTGTCCATCCTGGTCACTCCTAAAGAGAAGTAGATTAGTAATTATTAATTAGTAATAAGTAATTAAAGTTAAGCAATGAAAATACCTTCTTCTGATGTTTGGAGCCAGAAACAAACGAGTTGTTGCTGATATTCTCTTTGTCCGGTGTTCCTGGGAGAATAAAAACATCAATAGGGAGAAGATGAGCAGTGTTTCTGAGCCACGTTCATGTTTGCCTCTTTGCTCAAGATTCAAAGGATATCAGATGACATGTGTGTATGTGTGTGTGTGTGTGTGTGTATGTGTGTGTGTGTGTGTGTGTGTGTGTATATGTATATATATATGTGTGTATATATATATATA
>CAAKHB010002613.1:101622-155275 GCA_901007665.1 Aeoliscus strigatus
AGTCTAATATACTGCCCCAGGACAGAGTTTATTTATAGCAAACAATAAACTCTGTTATTACGGTGGGAATTCACACAGTACACTGATTGTTAAAGGTACAGAGATGTTACTTGTTACACTTGTGGCTCTTCATTCGGAAAAAACAAATCACGTGGCAAGGTTATCTGTTATTTTTTGCAAACGCCATCGGATGTTTTGTTTTGGGAGAGATTTGATGATTTTTCTTCTTTCACAACTCAGCTGCCAGTTGAAAACAGGTTAACTTGTTAAACAAACCAGATTTTAATTTTCATCACTGAATTCATAATTGTTGTTAAAAATACAACCCAGATTTGTGTTTTAATTAATTTATTTTTTCTCAAATGATCATTATGTTCAATTATATTTTTATTTATTTTATTTTTTTACATATGAAAACTTTGTTTCTGAAATGTTTGTTTGCATTAATTTGTCCGCACTCTCATTGGATTCCTGTTTTTTTTTCATTTGGGGCGTTAATTGTCTGCTGCTGTTGTATTGACAAGCTACCAGAGCTGTCCATCATTTACGTCTGATAAAGATGACTGCTTCTTCGTTTGTTCCATCAGGTTGATCATATGAACAAAGAAAACAAGACACAGAGATGTTGCACCTAGTGAAAGAAAAGGCACAGTGAATGAAATGAATGAAACACTCACTTGGACAGCTGTGACCGTCGACATTAAGGTTCTGCAGGAAGTGCAGTGTTGTCAAATAAACATCATTCATTTATGCATCGACTGAGCCACGTTCTGCACTCAGCTGCTGCGTCTGCACGCCAGCGTGCGGCAGCTGCATGATGCTCGTAGGACTTCTGTGCATTCATGCATAGAACAGATACTGCGAGAGGCTCCACTCGATTGTACGATGGCAGGAGTACTCACTGTGCTACCCCAGCCAACCGGGATGAATACTAAAGCAGGAACATCAAACTTTTAAAGCTGGTTTGTGGGCCGAATCTGTAGAACGGGTGAATCTGACCTATCCATTCATCCATCCATCCATCAGGGTAAAACAAATCCTTCACTGCCAGTAAAACAGACTCTGGGTTTCCTCAGTGTACATGTCTGTCCCTCGGTTTTATGAAACTTGACTGTCAGGCAAGTGAAGTGCTCTGTTAAAGTCCATATTGAGTTAAGTTGGAACATGAAATCACAAATGCAAGTCTCAGCCGTTATCACAGAAGATAAGTCTGGCAGTAATGGATTTAGCGGAGAATGTGGCGTACAACATGTACGAACCAGCTGAAAGTATACTTGGTGGTACCTGTACCTGATAAACTGTGTTTCCTTTCTGCAAGGCCAATATCCTTAGACAGATAAAAAGGGCGTAGAATCACTTGTCATTGAAGGAGTTAGAAGAGAAACGCACATTAAAAAACAAAATTAAGAAATGCCTTAATTATTATTTTATTAAAGAAAGTTATTATTATTATTATTATTATTATTATTATTATTATTATTATTATTATTATTATTATTATTATTATTATTATTATTATTATTATTATTGCATGGCGTATATTGACATGTTATATGTCAAGCCTTATTATTATGAGTTATGAATTATTTCCTACTTGTAATAATCAATATAATAAATGAACTAATAAACAAACAAACAATAGAACGTCCGCCCCAATAATGACCAATGTTTCTACCAATCAGAAATATAATTTACCAGTTACTGTGCCAAAGTGTGTGGGAGTGATGCAGAGCTACTTACTGTCAGTGGCACAACTGCTCTCCATGGCACCATAGGGGGGGGCGAGCAGTCCGGCCATGCACTGATGATACTTCTGTAGAGATAAAGATGGGAAATAAACAAACTGCTCATCAAAGTTAAACCCTGATAATAAGAGCCATGAATGTATTGCCTCATCATTGCTGCTCATTGTGTGTTAGGTCAATTTTAAGGCGTGTAACCGTGGCAACGTGCCATCACACTAAAGTTGAAAGAACGTTAATTCCCTGAAAATTTTGGAGCGATCCCACCGATCACAACAATGCACACGTGTTGGTGTATTTGTAGCCAAGAAATATTCACTAAATGAGTACATGAGTACATGAGATCACCATCGCTTTGCTCAAATTACAGATGAACCAACACGCTGCTATGTCAGAGAAACCGCTAAATCTGTTTCTCTGACGAGATGACAATCAGTTCAAGAGATTATATAAAAGACATCGACGGCAAGATTCTGGCTGCGGACCTCTGTTGATGCTGTTGATGCCCTTTCTAATTTCCTGTCTCTTTGTTCCGCTCTTGAATGTGACATCTTATCAAAAGCAAGCCCTTCCCCCCCAAAAAAACACCTCCTCTGACATCACTTTTCTCCAGGATGTGAGACGAGAAGCAAATTTGAAGTGTTTGTTGATATTTCTCATTAGTCCTCAGTACACATGCAAATGTAAAAAAAGGGTTAAAAGGGTTGAAGGAGTAGCAACCACTTCAAAAGTGCTTCATAATGCTCTGTAAAGATAAAAAGTGCATTTGTTTTAAGGACATAGAACAGACTTCAGTGATCATATAAATCATACACTCAATTATATCAGTCATATCAAGTAAACAATTCGACACTGCTCTCAAACTGGACTTTTGGATGGAACAGGATAGAGTGCACTCAGCGGAAACGGGGTTGACAGGAGTCGGTTCTCTTCCCAAGTTGGTTACAAAGGACAAACAAAAAAGGCAGCCCCTTGTGTGTGAGACCAACGTACGAGGCATCTTCCATTTACCGAGCCTCTCAGTAAGTCAAAGGTTCGGCCGCACCGTTACCACACCAAACTTTGTTTGATACGATCGTAGATGTTGTAACGGCTGTTCACAGGATCCCCCACTGAGGTCCACATGCAGAACCAATCTGAGATTTGTTCATTCTGCGACCCAGTCACAAAACTGAGCGTAGTCAGGCTCCAAAACGTTGGTTCCGTGTGGACAAATGATGGGCTGTGAGAAATGTGATCAGCCGGAAATGTCTGTCCAAACCACGAGAGTAAAGGATGATGCAACTTTATTACCACCGCCAAGAAGGCTAAACCGTCCTTCAGTTTGGGTGTTTAGTTGTATTTGCAAGGAACATTATGTAAAAACTCTGGCTGATTTCCAACTTCTATTAGGAAGTGAAGGCCAAAGAGGAGGTTTGTGATTTGAATGTGCGATTGTTGCAGCTCCATCTCCAGACATGTTAAAATTGAAGACAAAGCCGGAAACAGTAAAAAAACTCTGTTTTGCTTTTCATTTTCTCTGATGTGCACTGGAAGTATTTCTCTGGCAGAGTCTCTGCTGCCCCCCATTAATGGTGAGCAACAGAGCATGACGATACAACTGTACTGGGTCTTACACCATCACTGTGTCCTGCAGCACCACCCACGTTATGTAACGAACGTCTCACTGCACCTATGCCCTCTTGGAAATGCCACATTTCGGCACGTGTACAGAGAGTTCATTCCAACCACAGCAGATGAGCCGTGACCAAATGTCTCCTAATGACAATTCATTCACTAACCTGGACCCAATTGTTTGATTTTGATTCAAACAGACCATCACTGGCAAAAGTCGTTTTTGAGTTTGTACTTCAACTATTCAGTCACTCATTCACTATTTCCTTTATGTTTTTTACCACATGGATAAAGCAGGTGATGCTGAGTCAGACTTGGAGCTTGTATTTACTATTTACATTACCAGAAAATGTTGACCGGATCCTGCAACTAGAGAACAGCCATGTGATGCTGTCATTATGGTAATGCCATTTGCCAGTTGCTGGAAGACAGCAGATCATTACCGTAATGAATGGCAACTTGGCTTTGAACTTCTCAACTTACAGGAACCAGTCGACATTTTCTTCTTCTTCACATCAGATACAGAACCAAGTGCACCCTCTCAGCTGTCAGTAACCATCTGACGTTTTTAGCTAGCGCAAATAGTCGTGTAATTACGGTCCAAGGTAAGCTAGCTCAAAACCTAAATGCACCTCCTACAATTAATAAGAATATTTGCAACTTGCTGCTCACTGAGATGAACATCCTTTGTCAGCTGATCAAATCTAAGCAGCATCACTTCATTCTGTCAGCGCCACCACAAGCAACAAGCATATCTGTCGCTGCTGACACTTAAAGGATCGAGGATTAGGGAGGGGCACTGAGCACTCAGCATGGCAGTCCAACAATGAACTCTGAGCCAAGGAGGCTGTCAGGCTCCCTAAGGGGTTAAATCCAGCAGGGTGGGATGTTGTTGTGGAGGATTAAAGACCGTTGTCAGGTGTATAAAGAGATTTTGATTTTGTTGTGATAGTGATGACGTCCCCGACGTGCAATGCGTTTGTTTTACAACCTGCAGCTCGGTGTAAGACAACTGTCTGAATTAATTATTCACCTTCTTGTTTTACAATGTTCTTCTCTTTGTTTGTCTCTGTGGTGTTTTAAAATGTCTCAAAGTTAAACATAATAATCAACCAGAGAAATTCTTTCCAAGCCAAGTGGTGGATATCAAATACTTTATAATTTGTACATATTCATGTTCTCATGTTCCCGTTTAGAGTATTCAGCCTTCAGTTAAAGTTTTCACCACTTATTTCTTGTATTCTGTATTTTGTGTGTTCAAATTGTCCACTTACACCGTTTGTGCTTTTCTATGAAATGAAATGAACCCATATCGCATTTCACATTAGATATAAGATAAATTATAGGAGCATTGCATTGCTTCCTACTGCCAATAAAGTGGACATTTTTGGGCTTGGAAAAGTGGAAAAAATAAGGATAAGTAAAATGTATGTTCCAAGCATGATAAAATGAAAAAGCTCTGCTCGTAAGGATGCAGAGTAAAAAGTGCTCACATGCTCTCCAAGAGGGTGTATTCAAATATTTATACTTACACAGGCCATAAAATTGCCACGGAGTCTGATTTACTGCGCAGCTACTTCCCCATATTCTGCCACTTGATGAGATTAATACTGACAGACGTGACCTTATAATATATCATCTCCAGTGACACAGATAAAGCAGACCTGTGCGCCATGCTTAGCGTCCCTCGGCTATTAGTGCAGATTAGCCTTTAATAACAAATGGCTAGTCAATAGTCATAAGACACAAACATGCTCCTCTGGGAGTCGATGCCAGCGTTGCACGCACAGAAGACGCTTTGTTTTACAGTGGAGCCAACAGCTGTCAGAGACCAGGAGGCATATTTGATTGGGTCAAATAATGTTTCATACTGTGGCATCAAGACAGCAAGCACACAGGTTTACACAGATTCAGACATGTCCCAGCTGCTCGTTCAGCCTCCTAGTCACTGGGTCCTTCTGATAAACTAAAGGAAGGATGATCGCGTTTGGGAACGTTATCGGGAACAATCGAATGCACCCTTCTAAGCCGTGTGTGGGATGATGATCAGAGACGTTGGGGTTAGGGGTTAGGGTTAAGGTTAGGGAAGGCTAAACTGTGATTATAGAAAGATGAGATGTTCCTTTATTTTTCCCACAATTGCAAACTTCACATTTTTACGTACGTACGCACAGTATATACTGATGTCGGTAATAACTTGAAATGAATTTGTGTTTGCATAGTTCCTTCTTCCTTACTGATTTTAAGACCCCTCTTTCATACACGCAATGAATTGTCACGGTGGACAACACATGTTCAATGCATATTTACAGTATAATGTGGTGGCTCAGTTCTACTTTGATTTGATTCTATTTCAGAGACAGAGGAGCTGTACTTTCTACTTTACCACTAACAGTAGCAAATTATCTTTATCTACATGCATCTGTGATTGTGTTTGTGTTTAAAATAAAAAGTGAACGGAACATTTGAAAAGCCATCATGATTTGAAATGGAATGCCAGTGAGTACATCCAGTAAATACATTTGACGTCTGAGATTTTCAACTTAGTTCCAGTGTAAAATGCTTTAAACTTACAGTTTTTTGCTCTACAACAACACGCTTCAACCTCAGCTGTCTTTTTTAATAGTTATCAGAGAACACAGAAACCATCTGTGTTGAATATTTAAACCTTACCTTTGGTTCACGATGATAAATATTTCTTTAATACAGCCCATCGTACTCAGTAAGTGCCAGCTGGATGCATCAATCACAGGATTACATTCACCAGCAATTCACAGGACCATAAGTAACCAATCTGGAGGCAAACTCACTTAAAGTGTCTGCAAAGTGCATTTTGAACTTCAGCCCGCAACTGACTTTTCGGCTTGATGACACAGTGTGTTCATTACAATGAATCTGCACTGGAGAAATAAATGAGCTCTAAAATAAGCAGAAAGCACACAAGATATTTCAAAATATAAGGTCAAATATCTCAGTTTCTCTTTGGATATATTACATGGTGCAAATGGTATTTTCGTACACTTACAGAAAATAGATTCCAGTTCTTCACATGAGAAACCGCTGAGTACCAGTCCAACCGCCAATGTTTCCTGGGATTAGAGTTGAGTTTTATCTGTGTCACAGCAGTGGATCCGTGAGTGAACCAAGTCATCCCAGCACACTGTTGGGTTCTCTGCTGCTTTCCACGCTGGAGGACATCTCTGCATTGTGAGCATCACTGTGCATGAATGCACTCCGGAATTGTGAATAATTCACCCCAGATTACATAACGTACATTATCCTCAAGCCATTCTCTGTGTCTCTGAAATCCGACAGCACACATGGGCAAACAATTAGGGGAAGACCCTCCCAGGAGTTTTGTTTAACTTCTGCAACAAGAACCGTCACTCTTTCACATGTATCCTCTTACAACAGTTTTACATCTGTCAGATACATTTTGTCAGATTTTACAACCCTGCACATTCATTTCAATGTGAAAAAAGTTAATTAAGATGCTCTGAGCGTCACATGCATGTACCTATTACTGCTGTGAATGAGTGGGAGGTCCGTGCAAGCTCTGGATCCAACTCCGACACGTCCCAAAGTGTCACATCAGTCCCGGGTCACAACGACGACGCTCCAACATGATACAGAACCTCTGTCACAGCAGCTTGCACGCTACTCTCGGGGTGAGCAGCCAGTGTGGGCCTCAGAGCTCATCCGAGTGCTCATCAGCCGCTCACTTCATCCGAGCAGCAGTTGCTAGGTGATTACTCAATGCCAGTCACTGAGCATGTCTCTCACTCTTGCTCTCTCTCACTCTCTCTCTCTCCCTCCCTTTCTCTCTCTCTCTCTCTCTCTCTCATCTACACGCATAGATCACAGCAGTTGCTCTTTTCCCAGCCAGAATGTGTCAAAGTGAAGATTTATCAGCAGAAATACACAAATCATAAAACGTCATCAAAGCATAAATCCTTCCCTGGACACGTCTCAGAGAATCGGGTTAAAGCTTCCATCCCTCCAGTGTACAGACACGACAATCCAGTATCCTGCTCCTATCAGTGAGCTCCTTCCTCTCAAGGACAAAAACCAGATGGTGTCTTATCTTTGACCTCCTCAAGACCACAAGCTGGACTGAATTCGCCGAGCATCAAATCATTCAACTGTACTAAAGTGAATTTATTGATAGAAAATCACAATAAAATCCCAGTTAGGGGTGGATGACAATAAGATGTGATTATCTCTGTGATTTAACCTTTAATATATCTTTTTTGTCAATTGAGTGATTGCCAGTGAGGCCAAGAATCAACGCAGAAGAGGAATAAAAAGAGAAATACAGAGACATGTGGGCCAACCAGGTGTGGATGTCGCCGATCAGTGTAACATCGAACTGTTTGTCATGAAACACTCCCGAGTGACAGAAGACAAATACAGCTGAGCTGCCACAGCGTCAGCAAAACCAGGCGACGGGCAGTCGACTCTTGTTGTGAATTTGATTTTGATGGAATAAAGACTAACATTGAAAAGACAACAATTTGATACACGGCTGATTTATGATATTCTGACTGCGGCAAACAAGAGGCACCGGACAGCAAACACAAGCTGTGTTTTATCTTCCTGTCAATAGCAATCAGGTCACTCACAAACCACAGTTTGAAGTGAGTGTGGTGGTTTGAAATTGAGGCGACAGGTTCGACTGAGCAAACAAAAACATTTGTCACGCGTAAACACAGAAACTAACATTTATCATTTAACCCACATTTAGCATTTATACGACTAGCATGGATGAAAATCAGTTTTGTGTGATTCGTCCTCATGTTTGTGTGCTGAGTTCTGAAACTATTTGCAGTTTTTGGCTCAAGCCTGAGACCCAGACCTCTGATGATATAACAGCTCTCTGAGCTGTGATAAGGAAATAATTTTTTTTAAACACTTAGATACGATCTTCACACTCCTCCCATGCACATATCGTTTCATACACTTGGATGGTCTCTGGCATGGGATGAGACCTGCTGCTTAGATGTTGTTTTTTTTTTTCTCAAACCCTCTCCACCCATGGTCAGACACCAGAGGGGATGCTTCCTGCGTCCCTGCCACTTCCTGTTCCTCGTCTTTCTCTGGCTGCCCTCCAGGCTTCCTCTACGGACTGAGCGTCGTGAGAAGACACATCTCCCCCACCCACTCGCTCTTCACCTACCTTCAAGCACACAAAGAACATATACAGCCACTCAAAGCACGAGTGCTGAGGAACTGTGAGTAATTTGTGACATTTAATGTAAAATATCAGCTTGTCCCATCTACGCCATGAACTGACTGCCACAATAAAAAACATTGCAGCCACCGGAAGCAGGGAACAAAGTGAAGATCTGAATTGATGGTCTGTCCAACAAACACACGACTGCTCATTCGCACCAACAAGACGCAGCTCCTGTCACATGCCGAGCTGCGTGAACACCGTCGTCATTGGAGCAGGCGGCAGCACACATGAAGATGAGCATATGTAATTGTCCTGCAGTCATATGTCAGAGAGCATGACTATGACATCAAACCCTCAGAACACATTAGAATTAAGTACAAATGTGCTTGTTCTGTGCCTGAATAAAACCAAGGACACACACACACACACGTTCACTAAGATCCCAAGAAAAATCTATATGTAAACTTTATTACCCACTCCTCAGATTCATCAGAGACTGTACAGATCTCCAAACCTTCAAAACACAACTCAAAGCCAACCTTTTTACATTAGCTTTTAATGTTTGACTGTGTATGTCTTTTGGTCTCTTTCTTGTTTTATTTTATACTCTGATGCACTTGTTAAAAATTATTCTTCTTATTATTATTTATATCATATATAAATGTCACTTAAAGTCACTTAATTTCACAGAGATTTCTAGAGAGGAAGCAAAGACTGGAATAGCATGGTCATGGTGAATTAAAGAGTAATGTGTGTTCTGAGAGCCTTCGGCCACAGGTTCTCTGCAGGAGCACAGATACATGTGTAAGAGAGAGAAGATGTTTTTCAGCGCTTCCTATTCAGCTCCAAGCAGGCTACATATTCCTCAGATCAGCTGGCAGTAATCTGTTCCTCCTGGTAAGTACTGACCTCATACTTACTTCCTCTTTTCCTTGCACTATTAAATGCAATTCAAGCTTCTGTGAACAGTTAACTTCATTTCCTAAAACGGCCAACAAGCCTCCCTGGGCAGTAATTTGTCACCAAAGTAGATCAGAGATGGATGTCTCAAATTTGATGCCATCAGCAACACGGTGATCAATAGAGGAAACAAGAAGAAGGAGAGTAAGTCCCAGACAAATGATGGATGAAACTCTCAAATTTGTGAGAGTCAGAGTGAGCATCTGCACTTTGTCTCTAACTTGTAAGACAGGTCGAACTAACGACAGGAAATCAATGGACTGATGCTGGCGCTGCCCGTGGATTTTGGCTGAACACCATCTGCAAATTAGAGAGAAGACCCGACTGAATATGCTGTAAAAGAGGCTGGACAGAGGAGTGACATGGATGGAAATGTTGATGAAACGACAGGTGATGACACAAAAGTTGCTGATAGACCCTAATTAGGTTCAATAATTACTTACATTTCCATAGTACTACACGGAACTCAAAGCACTGCAACACTGCCCCCTTAATCACCCATTCACACTCACATCCTGATGGAAGCTGCTATAAGCACCCAGCTACTTACACACATTCACTCACACATTCACCAACTGATGACGCAGCATCAGGGGCAATTTGCAGTTCATCGTCGTGCTCAAGGACACTTCGGCATGGACTCTGGAGGAGCCGGGATGTAATCTAGCAACCCTCCAATCACTGGACGGCCCACTCTATCTCCTGAGCCTCAGATGACGCTCTAACAGAAAATATAGTTTACACACTATTATTATTACAAAGTAATGGAAGCAGTCACATAATGTTAAACATTTGTGGCAAACTTCATCCTAACTCTCTTCACAGCATGTGTCAGGAGTATGAATCAATCCACTAAGAAGAAATGAAAAACTGAAACAAACCTTACAGACGCGGTGGCAGAGGTGAGCTGGGAAGAGTATTTCCACAGCGTCTAGTGCGACACAGACACAGCCTGTAATACAACAACCAGTATGCCCTTCGGTCCCAGAGGAAATGGGCTGTCTCAGTCAGGAAACCAGCAGACCAGCAGCTCCAGCAGAGGGAGGTCTGAACAGCATGACATTTACCAGCCAACATGCAATCTGGACAGATGACGAGATGACCAGGACCTGCCCTGCTTCTCCATAAACTCTACTGCTCAACTTTAACCTCTGAAGAGGACTCTGTTGAGTGTGGCACCTGGACTAATACACAGAATAAAGTTTCTCTACAGATCTCTACTTCCATCTAGTGTTCAAAAGGTAGAAACCTCTGACAGAACACGCTTAACCCTGGGACAGAGGGAGCACAGTGTGGAAGAAGTGCCAGGAAGACAACAAGCAAGCAACAAAAGACTAATGATCCAGCCCCGACTAATCAACAAGACACCGAGCGCACCGCCTACGCTTCGGCTCTGCTGCAGATCAATTTGTCACAGCCAGCATGAAAAGGGGAGGACAGGTGGCTTTGTCTGGCTTGAAGCTGCACCGCCAGTGGGTCAGAAAATGAGAAAACAAATGGACAGCGATGAGAGGTGCTACTCCATCAAATTCTGTCTTCAACGGCTTACTGGTGAGAAGGTGCCACTTTAAATACGAGGAGAAAATGTCATTTTTACCTGCTTTTGTGGATGACACGGTAAATGGTTTCATTCCAGCCTCATAATCAGGTCGTTTTTGTTTCATTATTTCAGTCACATAAAAGAAGTTTCAAAAATCAGTTAATATCTTGTCATTTTGTTGAGTAAACTTGAGTGGACAGTTTCATAATGTGTGTGCTTTGATTTATTTTTCTCATAAAAATAACAAAATCAAAATCAAATCAATCATCATCAAAATATGACTTTAGCATTGTTTTTTTTTTACCTGTCCTATCTGACAGTCTGGACATTCAGTATAAGACATTACTGGAGCCCTCCATGTTTTGAATCTTTATTGTATTTTTTGCATTAAACTGGGGTGTGGTCTCCAGGCTATTTTGCAGCACATTGTGCTTCTATGCTGGACAGGAAAAGGTTTCTGGTGGGATGACAGACAGAGAGTAGACATGGGGGTGGGGAAGTGGAGAGGACAAAACCAGAAACAGTGACAAAAACATGAGAGTTGGAGTGGTAGTTTGGGGAGGGGGAACAGAAAGGGAGACGAAGAGGGACAAAGCACCATAATGCATCTACATGCCTTTAGCATTTAAAACGTCGATGTCATGAATAGTCAAAAGTTATTTTTTTCTTTTTGTTCAACATTTTCTTTTTTCATTTCAATGGTAAGACAAAAAAAACAACAACCTTGTCCTCGACCCTAGTCAGGCTAGTATTGAACCTCCAACCTTTCTATAAACAGCCAAACACACTAACCACATTATCAGCATTTCCTAAAAATTTAAATCCATTAAAGTATTAAAATCCACGTCTAACTTTTCAAGTTATTTTGCTAAAACATAACCTCCTTGGCAGAGGTAAATAAATCTCACAGCCTTTTGCGTGATGCAGCAGAGTTTCTGTGGGCTGACCGAGTGGAGCGAAGCACTCACCTCCCACAGAGACCTGAACTCCCTTTGTTCAATGCGGAGCAGTTCACTGAATTCCCGTGTGACGATGGTCGCGTGCCGTGGCGTGTTATCCAAGATCGACTCCCCAAACGCTGTGCCTGTCCCCAGTGTGCAGATGGTAACAGCATCCTGCAGCAGACACAGATCAGTCCTCCATTAGCTTATACATGAAATACCTCAGAAGAGTATAAGTCTACCCGATGCTACTTTTACTTTTGACTCCAATCACCCTCAGCATCGAGCATTTGTAGTGAGAACACAAAAAGCAATTGCTCTTCAAACAACCGGGGTCCTCTCGCTTCTTCCACTATCTTCCATGAAGTTGATTTTGGACCACTCTTTGTCTGGCCAGGGGGGCCTACAGGGAGCCTAAAGCTCCAGACTACACAGGCCACTACGAGGCCAAATTGTTAAGACTTTCGGATTCCGCTATGGCAGACCCACATAATAAGAAGACAACTAGCTCCAACAGTACTTGTCATGTACGCTAGAACTTGTGGCCTTCATTGGCATCTTTGGACTGAATTACTATTTTTCATCCTTCATGCACATCTGACGTTGCAGCGAGAAGCTCTTTGTCTGCCTCCAAGGTGACATTTGCACGTGAGCATCTGAGATGCTGATGTCACGGACAAAGAGGAGATTTGGACTATTTGGACTAAATTTCAAAACTAAGATACATCATTAAACGGGTGTCAGTGTGTCTCAGTCAATCGTTTTGGTATGCTACCCTTGGCAAAGGATTTTTTTATTATCAGATCATGTTATGGAATATTCAGAATTCTGTGTATTTTGATGACTGAAGGGGTTTGAGAAGCTCATGATGCTCTGCATATGAACAAATTCTAATTGAAACCCAACATCCACAGGCTTTTTTAGTGATGAAGGCGAAGAAAAATGTTTAGAAACCACCTGCAGATCCAAGGCTACATGTGGATGACGTTCTGTCTAGACCAATTGAAACATAGTACATAGAAACCCTTTTGTCATGCCTGATAACTTGACGTCTCCGACACTTTAACATCCAGGGAACCAGAGAGGACAGCATACCAGCTGGTGCCGATGTCGCCCTGGCGATACACTGAAAACAGAGACAATATAAAACTTGTATTTAAAACAAGTGATACACTGAAAATAAAACCAAATGAACTGTTACACGTGTGTGTGACAGAATGTGTGTCCTCCACTTACAGGTGATGCCTTGCTCCAAACATTCATAGAAGCAGCAGAGGCATATCTGCTTGAGCAAACCATAGTGAAACCTCTCGAAGGCCTTCACATATTTCAGATGTGCCAGGATGATGTCAACATCTTCCCGGGAGCGCTCTGCAGGTCTGGACGAATTGTGATGAAAAGAAGAAAAGAAGTATTGTCAAATATCAATGATGCAAAGGGCATCAAAACACAACGCAGTAACCGAGGTCCTCCAAATACTCCAAATACCAAATCTCTGTGTATCTGAAACTGCAGTAGATGTCCTCTGTGTACCTGAAGCTGTTTTCTGTGTATCTGAAGCTGTTCTCTGTGTATCTGAAGCCGCAGTAGATGTCCTCCATGTATCTGCCTACTGCCCCCACACCATTAAACTATAAAATCTGATGTAACCTGTGGGCGGTTGTACTGAAACTTACATCACCTTTGTGTCTCTTTTTCTTTTGTAATTAGTCCTTTTGAAATCAAACAGTCTAAAAATCCTTTGTCTTTACGGCTGTAATCAAACAAAACACAGTCGATGTACTGACGCCCACCATTTTTTCAGATGCTGTGCCATGTTACTGTAACGTTAGCAACCCAAGGATAAGGCAGACGCATTTTATGTGCTAGGAGGAGGTGAGTCACACAAAACATTTGATTTGAGCATCCAAGTGACGAACAGGCTTCTGTGACAAACTGGAGAATATTACTTACTGTGTAAACATGTGCGGCACACTGCGTCATAGGCTGTTTATAGCTGATGTACTTTGGACCTTTATATGTGACCCCCCCCCACACACACACACATACACACACACACACACACAATTCATGTTCATACAAACGAAATAAAGGAGCAGAAGTGTGTGTGTTGTGTTTTCAATAAGACATGATGCAGTCATATCATATGTTCCCTGCTGCTTCAGATGTATCTTCACCACTGTCCTTGGGGATGAGCAGCTGACATTAACTTTGTTCTGACGGAAGAGCCTGTCGCATAGTGACATTTGACCATTTCATTGAAGTGACACCTCACTTATGACATTAGAGTTCAGTCAAAGCCTTTCTGATGTCAAGACACCTCAGAGAGATTGATGTTTGTCTGCATCACCCTCATGCTCATACAGTATACAATGATATGAAAGACAAGTTCAGAATGAATGTGGGCTACACATCTGATGAGATGAAATGATTATAACTTATTGCTAATCAATTAATCACGAACATGATCACGTGACCTCAAGTTAATAGCCCGGATTAATCTTATCTTAACTTATCTTAACAGTTCTATTACAAATTAACATGTAAAAACAGAGTTTTTACATGTTAGCCTCCATACATTTCACCACCAGTTCATGTTGCATGTTTGTTCATTAGTGTTTGAATAAAAACTGAGAAAATGAGGGAATTAAGACATATATAGACATATATAACTACATATTACGAGCATGGTCAGTCTATTACTACAGTTTATTGATATTTGCTGAAGCTCTGCAGTAATAGTGGTAGTTTGTCGAATGTCGCTTCAGGATCAAGTTTTCAAGCTTCATCATCAACACACACGTCACATAAAACCCGACTCCACGCTGCTTGAGCAGGATGGAACGAATGTGTCGGCTGAGCTGGAGGCAGTGACATGATGATAGGTTTTACCTTTTATCCAGACACAGAATCCACTCAGATGATTCCGACGAGTGAGCTGCGACCATGTCTGAGTCTGTAGAGGATGCTGCTGCTGCTGCTGCTGCTGCTGGGGAGGAGGAGAGTACGTTAGCAAGGAGGGGAGAAGATGGGGGCAGAAGTGAGGAGGTAGGAGAGCAGGGGGCAGAGGAGAGGATAGGAGTGAGGAAAGAATGCAGGAGAAGAGTGGAGGAGGTACGAAAGGTGGCAGGAGAGGAGGGTCAAGAGGACAGGGGGAGGTCGGAAAGGAGTGAGGAGAGGAGCCAGGAGGGTTTTATACATTTCAGTCAGCAGACACAAGACCACATCACTGATAGTATTTGTTAGAGTTAGGTTTGCTTTGACAGTTAAACTGAATGAAATACGACACATTTTGTTCACAAAAACATAAATCAGGAGTAAAGATTTGTGTCAGTTGAACAGGTATTTTATTATCTGCACCCTCTTCCAATCCATGAATCAAAATGCTAAATGAGGCACATTTCTCGCATCTTTCAAGTCGATGATAATTGATGACACTTGGTCATGTGAAGTGTTTTGTAGCATTCAATCAATCTATGAAATCCTCTACTCTTATCTGCCAGAAGATGGCAGCACTTTCTTTGTAACAGCTCAGAGATTGAGCATCATCCAAGATCCATCCTCATCCCCAGCATGAAGATTCCAGCAGGTTGGAACCAAGGCTTCACAATGAGAACGACCAATTTTATATGAGCAAACACGTCAGCAACTCTCAGTGGCTCTCTCACAAGAAAGATCTGGTGCCATAATTCATTTTTATGCAAAAATCTGTTGAAAGTGAGGAACCAAGACAACTTTGGGCCGCACAGATCTTCCCATTTCCCAAGGCAGTTTTCCAATCACAGTCATTGTCTTTTGTTGTACACTTTTGTTGCATACTTGGGTGTGGACAACACAAAACACACATTCCTCTAATGCTACCACCATTTCATAGCAACAAGGAGAGCAACAGTGATACCACAACAGATCCCGTATTGTTAAGGTCAAAGAGCAACATGACGAGCCTTGTCATGTTTTTAATCCTGAGCATTTTCATGAAGATATGGTTTTGTTCTTCGAGTTGTGCCGGGCTGGAGTTACTGGAACCAGATATCGTCACCTGCCTGCTTCCACTTGGTTATTCCTGTTCCTGTGATGTTGTTTGACGGGTTGCCACAGGAACAGCTCTCTTGGCTGTGGCGGTCTTACCCACAGGAGAAAGCCCATTGACTGTGTGTGTGTATGTGTGTGTGTGTGTGTGTGTGTGTGTGTGTGTATGTATGTATGGTTTTTCAGGCCCAGGCCCGGTTGCTAGGTGCTGATTCAGGCAGCTTGAAGTAGTAAACACACATTGGACACGTTCAGCTCTTATGCGCAAACACAGCTGAACATCAGATGCGGACAGGAGAGAGACAAGGAGCTCAATCAATTTTCTGCAAAAACAGAAACATTTAATATTCAGAATAAATGTTTTTAATATATCTGGATGTATTTTTTCTTTGCACATATAGAAAAGCTTTTTTTTTTACTGTGTGCAAAAGTTTGGTTTAATTATTACAATTCTAGAATGTCATTTGTTTTGTGACATTTTTGAACATGTACCGCCAATAAAAAATAATATGTTTACAACTGAGCTCTAAAACTGATATTGTTCAGATTCAGACTCTTGTGTTTCTGTGGCGGACAACTGTCAGCCAATGATAGAAAAACTATGTGTAAACAAAACCATGTGAGTGGTTTTCAGAAGCTTCATAAAACTCCACATATCATTACATAATCTTAATTGGGATGAGCGTTCAGATAACTCCAGAGGAAATGCCAGAGGACTGGAGCTTTTCCAGAAACATCTCACTGAATGTTTAAAAACTAAACTTGTAACTAAAGTAACATAGCAAAAGGAGCATGAATCTTCCAACACACTTTCAAATATCACCGTGAGTGAATTATCTTCTCCTGAGGGAAACTGTTGACATGGAATTCATAATTTATGCATTGTGCTATTAAATATGTAGCTAGGATTCGACTCTAGGCAATTGATAAATGATCAAGCCCTAAAAAGCCTGGTAAATAGATCACCATCTGCTAAAGCCTTCGGCCCTTTGTTGTGGTTTGTTACATAATTCTGTACGTTTAGTTGCATGCATGTTTACATGTGACTGTATGATCAATAACAACATGCACGCAACAGCTTGACATGAATATAAAGGGGGTTTATGTGAAAAAGACACATATTCATTCTTGTGTGTGTCCATATAAGTTCATTTCTTCTCTCACTTGATCTGAGGTCTGCTTCCTGACATTTTCATTGGATGATATTTTTGCAATGTAGGTTCTCAGCCACCAAGGAAATCCTGGCGACAGTCTCATTCCACAACTTCAATGGTAACAAAACCATATGCAGCAGCAGCATAAAGACGCAAACCGTACAGAAAGTTGTGCTTGATTATTTAAACTGCATGATGTTGTTACCTTTCACTTTTAAATCAGTATAGCGAGGAGGTCTTGTGGCTTTAAAGGCCTCTGTTCTCTCTGTTCCCACACATTTCAGTATCTGTGATCATTAACAACCATTGGTGGACCACCATTAAACTCAAACATTAATACATATATACATATAAGACACATATAAGATCTCAGCTGGCGACCCACTTTAATTGAGGCCACATATAAAAACGCAAATGGATGAACCGATGATGTTACGTGAAGGACAAATGAGCTGCAAGACACATCACTTTTGATTTAAATTCAAACAGAATCATCCAAGCCCAGACGTTCAGACTGAAGAGAACACAGCGTCCGGTGATTTAACACTCAAAGAGGGTTATTTTATGAAGAATACAGCTCCACCCACACAATCACCAAAACATAAATACCAAAGTGATGCTATCTCTACTCAGCCAACATCCTCTGCCCTACAAATGTTTAAAAAACACATTACATAAGACAATACAATCAGCAGATAGTGCCACTTCAAGCCCAGAGCTGTTGAAGGGGTTAGACCCAATTAATACCTCAATTCAGCTCCCTGACTGTCCAGTGGAGGTGTTTTGACAGAGGGGGTCTGAACCATTTTTTGTCTGGTTGATGGGAGTGGAGGTCTCACAAACCAGGATTAGTGAAAACCCAGAGTTGAAAACCTGAACAAAACTGCAGTTTTCAATTCTGTCAACAGACATTAATCAAACCAAACATCTTTAACGTTTGATATGTTTTAATCAGTGAGTAACTCTGGAATTAGGAAAGATTAGCAGTTTTCCTCATGTCAGGATTAACTAGAGGTTTAACGTTCTTCTGGTTTACTAAAAAAATCTTGAAAAGAGGAAAGTTTCAATTTCTACTTCCACTGACAGAAATCAAACCAGTTTCAGAATTAGAATCTATTATTGTCATTGTACAACAGTACAGCCAGATTAAAAGCCAACCCTTGAGTGTGATCACATACAACAACAGTACCAGGATGCAAATTAGTGCATACAACAACTGTATCAAAACACAATTTAGTGCAACCATGACAAAAATAGACAATAAACCCAAAACCAGTAGACGATAGCAGCAATGTTGGGGTAAAGTGACAGTGCAAGTGTATGGTGGTATGTTATTAGTTTAGTGTTCAGTATAGTGATGGTTTTGCGGTCCAAGCTATTTTTTAGTCTGCTTGTTTTGGCCATGATGCACCTGTAGCACTGCCCGGATATATGTTTCGATTTAGTTCATCAGTAATACTGAACCAGGAACCCATTCCAGGAAGGAGGTTTAGTAAAAATCCTGAGTTTGTTCATTCTGAAATGAGGAAAATGCTGAATTCAAATATGTGAGGCATTTTCGATTTGTTTGCGGTTAAACGAAAATACAATTGACAAATTAGCAATTTTCATTCCTGTCAGGATAAACAAACTCAGGATTTTCACTAAACCTGGTTTGTGGAACAACCCCAGATGGTGATGAAAGGGAGTAAGTAACCAATACACATTGTCACATTGCCATTTGTTGTCTGTGTGTTTGTGTGTGTGTGTGTGTGTGTGTGTGTGTGTGTGTGTGTGTGTGTGTGTGTGTGTGTGTGTTTTTAAATGACTTGATTTCCAGCAGGTCAGAGGTGGTGAGGAGGGCTCATTTACAGTGAGCCTTTCCCATGCTTTTGTGTTGCAACTGCTGGTGTCTCTACACTGAGGGGTGTGTGTGTGTGTGTGTGTGTGTGTGTGTGTGTGTGTTGGGGGTGTTTGGGGCGAAGGGAAGTGGAGGGTTCAGTCCAGGAATGTGTGCGCGCTCCCGAGTCTCACTGATCTCGTCGCACGCGCCGCTCCCGGGCAGACTGACGTGCACGCGCAGCCCGCGACAGGTCTGGAAGCGCGAGGAGGAGGAGGAGGAGGAGGAAGAAGGAAAACGCTGGAGCGGGGAATGATGGCGGAGAGCAAGGAGAAGGGACAAGTCTGAGACAAATCCGGGTTCGGGGGCGATCTTTCGGCGCCTTACACGATGAAGCAACATGGAGGTGAGACGGGTTTCGCGCCGCTGACCTTAAGTTGTGTGATTGTTTTCAGCTGTTTGAACTCAACGCTGCCGCAATGAATCGTTCACCGCGACGCTAACTTCGACGTGAAGTCTGTGTGGAACTAATAGCCCATTTAAAGTTAGTTTATTTGCCCAGTTTAGTTGAGCGTTGCCTACTTTATTGCTGACCTGGTTCTGTTGAATACTATTAAAATGGGTTCCTTGTTAAAAGAAATTGGGTTAAGCCAACACCGGTAAGTCAGTCAGCCACCGAAATAGTTGCAGCTAACGCTATTACACGGCTTTGCATGCTAGCTTAATAAGTTACCCCGCAACGTTCGCTCTTGTATCTTATCTTAAGAGACTTTTAAGATTGTTTTTGGCTACGATGTAACCGATTGCTTGACGTAAATTCAAGTTTCAGGACTATGGTCGGTGTTAACGTAGTGTACCGGTGGTTTCCTCCGCAGATCACTTCGCCGTGAGTGTTTAGTTGAAGCCGCTCCGCCGGACCCATGGCACCGCTTATTTAGGAAATAGATCCCAACAATAAGTGTCTGTAGAAGTGGGCAGGAATTCCATAGAGGCGAAAATGATCCAAGCGGAAAGTAAAGGAGGCGAGAGGACCCTGAGGAGCGCGTCCCCTCACAGAAATGCATATAAATCTGACTTCCACGCCATCAAGTGTTCCTTTGATGGGACTAAATCCGAGGGCGCCGCCAAGTCATATGCAAATGGTTCCAGTGACACCCGAGAGGACTCCAGGGGGAGGCCTTTTGGAACCAGAGTGAACAAGATAAAAAACATATTTCTACAGATGGATGGTCAGCAACCGGAGTGCCAAGATGTAAAAGTTCCTTCCAAGACTGACGTGTCCCCTCCAAAGCTGCAGTTTCCCGTCAACACACACAGAGCTAACTTCAGCCCTACCAGCCCTGAATCTCTCAATTTAGATAAAACTCCAAAGGGAGAGGATGTGGAGATAGACAAAGTGGCTTTGGCAGAGAAGTTTTCTGTGACCAGAAAGCTTTTTGAGAGGGCCGTCACAGACCAGCCTGTGGTTGAAAAGCAGTCTTCAAACAGACTAGTGACTCGTTTGTCCCTCGGAAATGCCTCTGATGAGGGGAAAAGCCCTAGGAAATCTTTGGGATCCTCTGAGACCCCTATCAAATCCGAGAAAAGTCCTGCATCTGCAGTCAAATGTGGCCTGGATGAGAATGCTGATAATGAGAAAAGACATGTGTCCAGGGTGTCACTTAATGCAGGACCCATTTCCAAAAGGCTGGAGAATTACATGACTGGGACTGACGCAATAGACAACAAGGCTGCTGCCAAAGGAGGAATGGTGTCTGCTGATCTGGACAGTAGCACCAAACACTCACTGCCTACCTCTCCAACAAGGAGCAATTTACACAAACCCACCTCTCCACCTCTCAAGGAAGCCAC
Organism: Aeoliscus strigatus; assembly: GCA_901007665.1. NCBI lineage: Eukaryota > Metazoa > Chordata > Actinopteri > Syngnathiformes > Centriscidae > Aeoliscus > Aeoliscus strigatus. The sequence continues at coordinate 122,449 of CAAKHB010002613.1, forward strand.
TAACTCGTCGCCTGTAGCGGATACCCCTAACAGAACTACATTTCAGACAAATAAAGCAGCATCCTCTGGGTCTGGTGTTGGGCTTAAACCGACGTTTCCAGTTACTAATGCAGCTTACAAATCAGTTTCTCCAACAAGTGACTCTCCCAAATCCCTGTCACCAGAGCAAACACCCCCAGGTAGTTATAGCTACAAGCGCTCTGCACCGTCCAGTGATGGATTGAATAGAACATCGGTTGGTGGGGATGAAGGCAAGCCATGTAGTCCGTCCCCAAGGGATGTAAAGCAGCATATTCCATCATCTGCTGCGTTTCAGAACACCAACAGGGCCAGATACTCTGAGAAAGCCACAAGTAAGGACACTATGGTGCAAAGTCCCACCAGGGATAATACACCCAGCCAGACCACATCATTGGCCTCCAAGGGTGTGGGTACAGTAAGGGCAGAGCTTGTAGTTGTTCAGAATGAATCTTCTGAGAGTGAGGAAAACGAAGATGAAAGGGTCACGGACAGTGTGTTTGAGGGGCAGACTGCGCAAAGAGCCAAAGACCAACCAGCAGACCTGAAAAAAAACTCCCCACATGAAAAACAGAACTGCGGCCTTCCTAGTCATGTCATAGCAAGCAGAAAAGCAGAGACTGTGGGTGAAGGTATTGTGTTGGAGGACGATGAGCAGCTTGAGGATTATGGACGCAATTATGAAGAAGATGAGGTTCCAGAGGAAGAGAGCGAGCTGGAGGAGCAGGGCCTGCAGAGCACCGTGGATGGAGGCTCGCCAGTTGTTTACGGTATTGAGAATGCAGCTTTTGTGGATGATAAGGATGTAGACCAGGTCTTCATGGAAGATGAAGAGGACGAGGACGCAGAAGGAGAGTATCATATTTACAGGGAGAATGATGACTGTTACGAGACACCTGGGCTGTCTGATGAAGAAGGGCCACCCCCAAAGAGGAAGATCAAGTTTTCAACAGATCCCATTCTGGTAAGAATTTTGTTTGGGCATAGAAAAACAAACCACCATAGAAGTCGTTCACCTAAAGCAGATTCCACAGCAACCTCATTATATAGGCGCGTTTACAGAGATTTTGCAATACCACACTGCTTCACTTACCCACACAAAGCCAAACAAAGACTGCAAAATGACTGCTGCTGCGGCATGTGATTTTAGATAGCATACTGTAATCCGTTCCATAATCACAGGCATGTCATGCAACACAACAGCATTGGTGTCTAGTGTCCTGCCGTTCCAGCTAAACTCTTTGCACAGCCATTAACTCAACCATGACTACTTTAACTGTCGACTTAACAGTGGAACGTTTGGTCTCTCTGCAGTTGAAGTTTCACTAAAATCTTTTGACAAGATTTCTGCAATTAAACTCTACAGTGCTCTGATATTAGAATACACATCTTGTATGTATTATCTACGTTAAAGCTATCCAGCTATTGTAGGTTAATGGATTTTCCAGCTGCTGTCATCTGTTTTGGTACTGCCACACATCATGTGGTGTAAATATTTCCAGTGGTCATGGTAGAAGTGGAGATAATATATTTGATCATAGGGGTTAAATTATCAGTACATCTAATCAACTTGATAAAATGGGGAAAAACAAATCATTCCAGTGCATTCCACACAGCCTGTGAACAGCTCAGTGTTTATCCAGGCCTTAAATGTGCTGTTATATCAGGGTGTGGACCCCTCACCATCCCAGTCATCCTGGCAGGGGGTCCTGGGAGAGGGGACTGGAGGCTGACCTGCTGGGGGGGCACGCAAACAACAGTGTGACTCCTCTGCCCCAAGCAGAGCAGTGACAGAGATAAACACACAACAATTTGCTGGATTGCGTATATTCTCTCCAACAGTTCACACGCTGTCTGCGGGAGATTTGATATAGAAGAGAGAGAGGCTGATCGAAGGCGCGTGGTTACTTCAGTGTAAAGCTCCACACAGGTTTTTTTACTTCTCTAAAAGGCATTTACAGTTGACATATAGTTTGTCTGCATTACTGTTATAAGGTAGTATTAAATGTAGCTGACCACAAAAATAAGAAGCCCTCACTGGTAACTCTGGTAGTCTGTTGGTTAAGATGCACTGCAATGATCAAACCGTTCAGCTTTGGATTGCTTGAGTGCACAAACACTGAGCACTGGGGAAAGGAATCAGGAACAGTTAAGACCCGGTTGGACATTTTCCAACACACAGGAATTATGTCTTTAATTATATAGCCTTCTTTTATTCATGCATATGTAAACTCTGCTCCTCCTGTACATTTCCACAGTAGTAGTGAGCACGATTCTGCTGTAGGAATAAGAAACTTCTTTGGGATTTTGGCTCACATCAGGATTAGATTCCTGCGTAACTTGAGTCTTTTTGACAGAGGAGGTGTCCTATATGAATGAAAGGTTCTCTTTGTAAAGGAGAGATTCTCAACACATCACTTGCATCACTCTAGAGTAGTAGGCATCCAGCAGTAGTGTTAATGTTAAGTTTCATGGACATTATAGTATGAATGTTGAGGGAATTGAAGGGAGTTCTATCATTGTATTGTGGAAATTTCAAAATTGGAATTAAATTAAATAAAACACTTTTGTAGGGCATTCATAGTGCTGCATTCCCGTTTCTGCTGTGTCAGCGGGTAAGTCCACTGCACTTTACAGCTGAATGAAAGATTTCGATATTGCTCTGCTGCTGAAAACTATATATTTGGTCTTTAAATGACATGTTAAAAACAACACTTTAATATTACGTCCCCATAAACAGATATTCATTTCCAGACAGTCGAAAATTTCAGAGCACAGTATTTAGAGGGTCACAGGTTAGCACAATTTCATGCTGAACCTGAGAGTAGGGCCAAAAGCCAGGAGTTATTGAATGATTAACACGCTGCAGGTGCGTTATCTGCTCGGGGACAAAGACTGCACAGTCATTTTCAGGGCTGTAATGTTGTATAGCTTCATCTATTGACCTGGGTTTTATGTTTGAAATCAAGTAGCTACATTTGAGAATCTGCCTCCTCTTATCTGTTTGAATACTCTGAGGCACACCAATCTACTAGGTGCCCCTGAAGAATGATGACTACAGTGCTGGTTGTAAGCACAAGCATTTGTTAAATCATTACTGTCCTTAACATTTTAAGTAAGGTGGTGGTAAGGGTGGAAACACTTAATAATGCTTAATCCTCTTTCTACACACCTCAGGCTTAAATTCCAAGGGTTACATGTATTTGAAACTTTCTGCTGTTGTGCTGCTCAGTTGGGAGGTAGCCCATCTGTACAATTGGTTTTGTTTTTGTGCCCAGCAGCTGCGATAAAGGTAATGGTAAATGGTCTGGTTATTTACTCCACTATTTCATCTCTGTTCATAAAAATATCTGTGGAGTTTCTCATACCATATACAATAGGTAAGAATATCCCACTTTATTGTCATCCTCCGCCAAACCAATACCACAGGTTTTTGACAAATCTCGTGTTTCTTGAATTTTTCCAATAATTTCTGTATCAGCTTTCTGCATCGGCCTTAAACAAAAACAAAGATCTCTCTTACTATTTCGCTGCGTGTCATGTGTTTTATGATGTGTTTAAACTGTGTTTTCGTCGTTGTGTTAGCTGTTAAATCTGTAGACTTGAAAAGTGATTTGTGTTTCACATTAATTGCCAGATATATTTTTTCTTGATAAATTGAATATTTTTGTGACAAAGGATAGTTAAGGTTTTAATGCAACAGCATGAAGTGGACATGGACACCATAGTGCTCCTGTGTCTCTGAATGTGTCCTCTGCTGCTCTGCGGAATGGCTGGCTCCACCCTCATCCAACCAGCAGTGAAGCCCACATAAGACGTGGGGTCCCTCCAAACACCTGGGCTGTTTGGTTGCTATCTGTCGGTTGGAATACTAATGCAGTCTCAGTGCTTTTCATGATACAACTTGGCATTGCATCAGTTATGGGCTGATTGTGATATATAGTTCATTATCAGACTATACATGGGCACAGCAGTGCCGTGTACGTCCACCGAAATTGAACAGAAACTGTATTAAATGTGCTCAGTAGCCCTTGAAGGACAAAAGTAGCTATTGTGGACATTTATAAACCTGTCTGGCCTGTTCTGGTCTGCACCTTGGAAATGTGATTCCATGATGACACTTAGACTCCACCTATTCGTGCTGTGGATCTTATATTTAAAAGTCTAAGTAAGATAAACACATTTTGTTTTAAGTCTTCTCACTTGAACTTCAAGAATTAATAATTTCAAGGGTTCACAAGGTGTATATTTTGTTCTCTCTGTTTCCTGGTATGTTTATACAGACCTAGAAAAGTGGGCCCTATGCCTTCTTTCCTAATTACTCTAAGCGCCAGACCCCCGCCCCTGCCCCAGCTGGCTCTCACAGCGTGCTTTGAGTTGTTGTCTTTTTTTTTGTAGACCTGCTTACGTTACCAGCTTCTCAATCCAGTGGTCAACCCTTGTTTTGCAGTGGTTTTCTTTCCTTGCAGCTGCTGACTCATTTCCCACATTTATAGTGTGATGTGGGTTGGTGATCGAGGGAAAGATGGAGCGGGTTCTAGTGAAGTGTGTGCATGTGCGTACATCTGCATGTGAGCACTCAGGGAGGACTCACTGGTCGAGTTAAAGATGTCAGTAATTCACATGTCTGGGATAGGTAGACATTAAATAAACCCATTAAACATCTTGACATTTATAAAAGAAACTATTAGGTCTTCCATCTATTCAAAACTCTGCGAGGCCGAGCAGCGGTTGAGTGTTTGATATGATTAAAGGAAACAAAAGATTGATGTCTGCCTTTCTTGCACAAACGGAACAACTTTCATCAAAAAGTGGGCCAATGTTTACAAGAGGCCTTGGAACCCATGGTGATAGAAAAACAGTCGTGGGAGCCAGGTGGGAGAAGTCAGGCTGAGTTGTTTCTCCATTACAAATATCGGGCCCAGGCTGTATTGTAGCTGTCTGTATTCTATTAGCCTACATTTTCAGTGCTTGATTACTTAAGTCTCTAAAGTCTAAACTAAAAGGTGTTTGTCAGCCCTAGTGACATTTTTGTCTGCTCTACTTGTCTGAATCCATATGAACCTGACTAGAAGTTGATCAGCTGTGTCAGTCCTATTAACAGAGGCACTTTCAAAGTGTTTTAGAGGTCTGGCAATTGCAAACCGTGTGAAAACTGCTGTGTGCAGGGGACTTGCCTTTGATAAAGACAACAGGGATCTACCAACGATAAAACAAGTGTGAAAGGAAGGAGGAGGATTCAGGAGGAGGAAGGGCTCGCTCAGGTTGATGGAGGGAAGTGGCCCCATGAAAAGCATTCCTGCATTTACCGCAGAGCCTCAGCAGTATGCATAATTTGTGACTTCAACCTCTTACATCTAGTTTGGGTGGCTGTAAGTGTATAAGTATACCATAGCAAAGGATGTTCATCCTGTTTCCATAGAAACACAATATTAATGATCACCTTGCTTAAATGTGTCTAAAAATCAGCAAGATGATGTAGAAAGTAAATCGTAGTAATTTTCTTTGACAAATTGATCAAACCTCCAATCCTGCTCCGCTCACAGGACGAAGACAGAAGAACAAAGAGATTGTTGAGGGTGATTGTTCAAGTCTTGACATGCTGTAGGATCTAGCCTCCAAATCTGTTGCCCAGAGTGGAAATGTTGTACTTTGTCAAATGCTTTGTCCTCGTAATCCAACAGCCTTTGTCTTTGTCTTTCTTGTGTTAAACCCTTTCCTTTTCTTCAGCTTGGCAGAGTGATGAAAATGGAGAGAAAGGAAGGCAGTTACCTAGACAAATGTCCCTTAACTCCACTGCTCAGTGTAATGTCATGTACTACAAAGGTACCTGTTAGCTGCATCTGTTGTATATTATATAAAACTACTGCTTGCACACAATGGAAAATCAAAATCAAAAGCATCTTTTGACATTCTGCAACCAGCAGTATCATCACTCCACCCAGGTCTAAGTACTAATGATGACCATGCAGGGGGTTTTACTTTGTGGACCCACCAGCGAGTTCATACCCATAATCAAGCCTTTGCACGTCCTAATGCTGTCTTGCAGTCTTCACTAACGTCTAATCTACATGATTATGTGCTATATATTCATATTAAACCTTGCAGATTGTCCATCGTGCCTTACTCAAGAATCCTAACAGATCACAGCAGAATATTTCCATTCACGTCGTCTCTGGGAGTGTGCCCAGTGGATTATGCATACCCGTTCTGCTTGAAGATATCAGTGGTATTCAAGGTTAATAGTCGCACGCGTTTTATTTCAGGAAAGACAAGCAGAAATATTGTTTGGTTAATGAATGATATTGACTCCATTTTCTTTTCCTTCATATAACTGTGTTTTGACCAATACAGATGTTAACACTTGTCGCCTCTGAGTATTGATCTTTATGACATCCACTGCTTGGCTCTGCTCAGTTCTGTCCTACTTTCTTTGCTGCTCATGCTCTGCCGCTCTCTCTGTGTGTGTGTGTGTGTGTGTGTATCGTTGAGTAGGTAGAGTTGAATTAAGACATTATGGTAAAGATGAGAGCGGTGGTCAGAGTTTGACAAGAATATGAATGTTGGTGGTCCAAATATTCTACCGTCCATCGGGATCTGCTTAATCATGATTGAGGAATGTGCTGATCCATTCATTTTCTCCAGAGAAGCAGCTGTGACTGCTGAACTACTTGTTTTTCCTGGACACATTCTCTCAAATTGAAATGCCCAGCTTCACAAATGTAAATGTAACCGCCACAGGTTTTGTGTTGCCATTAAAGTCTCAACTCTTTGCCAACACAGGTCTTCAGTACCTTCTCTAATGAGGAATATGATCGCCGAAACGACGACGTGGATCCTGTTGCTGCATCTGCAGAGTATGAGCTGGAGAAGAGAGTGGAGAAGATGGATGTATTCCCAGTCGAGATTGAGAAAGGTGAATTTCATCTCATTGAAGGGAACTTCTTGTGAGCAAGTAGTGAGGAATAGTTCACATTTTTACACCAAACTGACCTGTACAGGTGAATAAAAGTAGCTTCAGTTTGTTGGGGATTTCATTTGATAACATCTGTCAGATATACAGAATATGTATTTGAGCTAAGGCTGATTTACACATCAGTTTTTCTGCCTGTCACTGTCTTTGCCTTAAGGAGACAATGGTCTTGGCATCAGTATCATCGGTATGGGAGTGGGAGCTGACCAGGGTCTGGAGAAGCTCGGGATATTTGTTAAAACTGTAACGGAGCAGGGAGCAGCGGAGAGAGACGGACGGTGAGTTCATTCATTCATTCATCATTGTACAACACTGCAGTCAGTTCAATGTTAATCTTGAACACTCCTATGATTAACATGTACATGACTGACCGATAAATTGAAAATGATGTCCCACCTATAGAATACTAATAGTACTAATAATTGCATATCTGCTAAATATAGGCAGGTGTTCAGTTGGATGTTCCAGTGGAGTTTGAGAGCAGGATACAGAGAGTTTGAGCGAATCAGTGGACTTTGTGTGGAGAACATCCCCGACTGCTATCTTCTGCTTTGGTTTAATTGCAAAATACAGAGTGTTTAGAAGCCAAGGAAACAATGAGCAAAGGGAACTTGTCCACAAGCTATTGATTGTAGTTGTATTTTTTTTGTTCTAACAACATGAAAACAAACAGAAAATCCTAAAATATGTTGTTGACTATACCTGAGCAGTAACCATGAACTTGAATGGTGCTCCAGAAAATAAATGCAGGAATTTACCGTGCCCTATTCTTGATAGCTGCTGATATCCATGCATGCTTCTGTATTGGCACAGCATCAAATGCAGTTATTGTTTGTTTCTTTTATTTTCTAATGTTTGAAGTAGAAACTGTTGGTTTGATGTAACTTATAGACCTTTGTAAGTGTTTAAGATTAATTTGCTGTTGTACACAGCAATATACAGCCATGGTTTACCTAGTAAACTAATAGAATTTGTATTTTAGCTCCATAATATAAATTTACACAGTATTCTAATTTGGATGAATATCATGTTCTTGTTGTAAGATTTACAGTCAGTAACGGAAAATATCCAGTTTACGTGACCCATCTGGGCTGAACAAACTAAATGTTTTCATACAATTTGTAGACAGCAGGAATTATGGCATAAATGCACTTTGCACGTGACCGCATCTTCCAGCGCCCAGGCACGTTTATAGGAACAATCCGATCTATTTATATCCAGATAAGGAAGCCAAAATACCCGTGATTACCATGTTGGCACATCACACTTGTCATTACTGTCTTCTGTCTCTGTAGCATACAGGTGAATGACCAGATAGTGGAGGTGGATGGCGTCAGTCTGGTGGGAGTCACCCAGCTGTTTGCAGCTACAGTACTGAAGAACACCAAAGGCACAGTCAGGTTGGGTCACATGCCATGTCCTTTGTCTCTGGAAATCACCTGATTGTAAAGATCTTTTTAGTGACAGATTGAGTCTGTTATCTCACAGTGATTAGGAATAACTGAGTGAATCTGTTTTGGGTTTTTTTACAGTATTTCTGTTCCTTTTATCTTAAAGTGAAAAAGCAAGTCAATGATTTGTCATTGTGGAATGACTAAAACCTACAATTTCCATAGGCCTATCCAGTTATATAAGACAATGCCACTTTGTGATAAACAGGTTCCTCATTGGTCGTGAAAAGCCTGGGACACAGAGCGAGGTAGCCCGCCTCATCAGTGAGACACTGGAGCAGGAGAAGAACCAGCAGCAGCAGCAGCACCTGGACTATGAACACTCCACAGAGGAGGTGAGTCAGCTGTTCGGGCCATAGAAAGCCGTCCCACTGTGCGTCCCTATCCCCTCCACCACCAGTACAATCCCACACAGTTCAAACAGGAAGTGAGCAGCTGGCTGTGAGTAAGCCTGGTGTCACCATTCTGGTGTATTAAAATGTGTCCAGTCAACCGCCGCCTGTCTGCCAGAGTAATGGAATGTTTGCTTCCTGACGTTCAAGCAGCCGCAGGCCTTCTACTTTTACAGAGGGCGGTTTGAGCTTCGGACCTATTTTATGATTTACTACAGCAGCAGGAATGTGACTATGAGGAGGTACATGTCATTCTTCATTGAACCGACTGAGGATGTCTTGATGTGTTACGTATGTAGCTTGGGTTAATGTGTTTGTTGCTAAAGACATGTGGACACTAATGTTTGGATATGATAAACTGATGTTCCCTCTGGGCTTGGGCAAACTGAGCCGCTGGGAGTGGTGTCGACACATGCCGAGCATGTTCCTGGGCATGGAGGGTGTGTTCGTGTTTGCAATCTCTGATGCCATGTGTGGTCTCATATTTCAGGAGGAGCGCTATGAGGAGGAGGAGGAGGACGAGGATGGTGTGGAGGAGAGGATTCTGGGCTCCAATTTTTCTCCAGGGCGGAACGTAGAGGTGTTTGAGCTGCCTGACTCAGAGGCCTTGTTTTTACCGACCAACATGGACACCTCACAGATGGCCTTCAAGTTCAAAGAGGTACTGACTGACTTCCCATATACTCCGAACCTATTGTCACATTATAACTGCCACTTCATTATAAAATTAAAAGTGTGGGTGCGCATGTGTGTTTGTGTCTATTGTGTGTACGTTCTTCGGGCTGTAAAGCAGTGGTGTGAGCTATTCCAACATGAATGCAGCCAAAGACAAGTGGTTTCACTACTTTGTTTCAACAGCCTAAGATGAATGTATATTTTTGAAGTTACTTTTTTTTCCTGCAGATGCAGCTCAAGTACAGTATTGCAACAGCTGAACTACAGCAACTGAAGGAAAAGGTGTGACATCTTTACAAACCTGCCATTTTGATGACAATTAAATTCAGTAGCCGGGTGGAAATGTAAGCTGTTTAGCCAACCGCAGTAACAGACCCCCATCTCTGCTCAGCTCAGGGTATCTGAGGAGGACAAATCCCTGTGGGTAGCCAGGGAGTCTGCACTGGAGCAAAAGATCGAGGACAGCAATGACAAGATCCTCAAGCTCGAAAGCTACTGGTTGGAAGCTCAGAGCCTGTGTAAGAGCGTTAACGAACAATTAGCCGAGACTCAGGCCCAGTACGAGGCGCTGGACAAGAAGTACAACAAAGCCAAGAAACTCCTAAAGGACTATCAGCAGAAGTGGGTGTCACTAAAAGGTTTATTTTTGCTTTAAAGAACAGAGCTAAAACAACATTCCATGTTTCTTCCTTAGAGAGATTGACTTTGTGAAGAGGGAGGAGGAGCTGAAAAAAAGTCTTGATGAAAAAGACAAGTGGTACAAGGAGCAGCTGGAGAGTCTACAGAAGAGGGTAAGACCCCACCTCAGAACACGCTGACACACCGGAGACGACCAACCACCCAAACTGATTTGATCCTGGGTGCTGCTGCTCTGTCCACAGATATTAGCCCTGGAGGCCAAGGGGGGCTCAGGTATGGATCTTCAGTGTAGTCAAGAGGACTTCGTAGCAGAAGAAAGTATAAGCTACCAAGACTCAGTCACCCACACAGAGTCTGCTGACTCCCTGCTCGATACAAACGGTAATTGGACTTCAAACTTCGGCAGGACAACTGAAATCCAGTAAAACCTTGCAGATAATTAAAACTACCAAGTTTTTTTTGTGAGTGTAGAGCAAGATTGGAGTGAGTTTGTCCCTGAGACGGAGCGATTGGACACCAGCGCACACAAAGCCAAAGGTCTGCTGGCCCAGAAGGCCAAACGTCAGCGGCCGTCTCGAAACAAACTGAAGGAGAGTCTCACAGGGGCCTTGAGTCATTCTCAGGTCAGTCAAGATCAACTGATGTTTGCTTCAAACTGCAGACCACCACGTTATCAGATAGGATAACGAGGCCCCCCGAGGCCAGATGGGATCTAAAGGCAAAACAGGGGTTTGAAGTAGTGGTAGCATAAACACGCTGTGACCCCCCATTGGTAGACAAACTGGATCACGAATCATGTTTTATGTAGATTCACAGATGAGTGTGAATGACTGAGACAATCTCAGTGAACTCAGCAGCAGTTTCAGTTCTACGGCCACTTTGTGTGTTTATGTTCAGAAACAGCCTTTCCCTTTGTGTTTGTGATTCAGCCAATCACAACAGGGGAGGGAGCCTTTCTGTTCCATCAGTCGCTGCTATCCTTTCTTCCTTTCTTTGTGTAAAGAACTAACATTGTCCCGACAGGAAACCGAAGAGGAAGACGAGCAGGAGGATCAGGAGCCTCTCAGGAGGCGACGGTCCATCCAGGAGAGCCTGTCCCTCCCGGTGTCTGTCTGCTATCCTGACAATGGACAGAGAGATGATCCAGATGACACCAAAGATGGATTCAAGAGTAAGCCCGAGCTCTCTAGCATCCCGTCTTTGTCACCGTCGCAGGGAGACAGTATGGAAAGCAGCAGCAGTCCCTCTCTTTCCCCTCCAAAGGACGCCTCGTCGCCACATTCCCCTTCTGGATTTATGCGCAATGTGAAAAAGAGGGAGTCCAAAGGCAAGAGCAAAGAGCTCCGAGGTATGAACGACCCAAATTAGACGGCTTCAGTGTCGATTCTGTACCAATAGTTCCTGAGTCAGAACATTCCCAATCTATTACAGATGAGTTAAATGAGCCCACGTCAGCTGGAAAAACTAAAAGACGATTTCCTGATTTCGGGTAAGTCATCACAGTAATTCAATTCAGTCAGTTATAAACAGCCTTTGCTAATCGTCAACACAGGGGGCTCCGCAAGTCTGGTGGCAAGGGAAAGAAACACGACAAGGAGGCGCTGAGAGTATCGTTGGACAGCAGGTAAGATGTTACATGTTGGGGCTAATCAACGTGAGCTGAACTACGTGTGCATTACACGGCCTTAAAGAAAAGCTGACAGCCAATCAGAAAAGAGTATTCACCCAGACCATGGTATAAATACATTTGTTACTGCATCCTTCATGTATGGTCCATTGTTTCCTCCCCTATCTGATGGTGGATACGTATTAAGTCTTTACACCTGTGAGCCTGAACACCCATGGCATTGTCTCTTTTTAATCCTCAGGGGGTCAGCAGAGTTACTGGAGGATTCTGGAGGGAACGTGTCTCCTGCAGACTCCATCCCGACCTGCATGCCCTTTTCCTGGTTTGGAGACCGAGAGAAGGACAGAGACCGGGAGCCGTCCTCTTCCAGCAGCAGCCTGCCGTACGCCGCAACCGAAACCAGCAGTGAGCAAAGCCAGGATCGCAAGAATAAGGTAGAAAAAAATATCTGTTTTATGTATTTAACACTAGATACACAAAATATATATGTAAAAACACTCAGTGTCAGTAGCTCTCCTACATGATTTCACCACAATATATTTTGCCTTAGTTTACACATAACGTGTTGAATTGTTCTGTTTCTCAGCAGCAGCTACAAAAACTGGATCCATACGTTAGCCATCAGTGAGACGAGCAGAAAACATGCTGCTGACTTTTAGTGAATTTACAAATGGTGACACATCAAACACATCCAGTGAGGCACTGTGGCCAGGCTGGTGTTCCCATTATAGCCTTTAATGAGTTCAAGTCCTAAACGGAACGCTACAGTCCTGAAACTGTTGACTTTGTCACATGTCACTGAACCGTCTTTCCTTCAAACAGACAAATCTCTCCTGGTCCTCTTTATTCAGTCGCTCGTTAGATTTGGTACAGTATACTCATTTTTGTTTCTATCTCTGATTCCAGCCAACACACTTGATCATTACTAACGAATGTAACTGTGAGATCTCTCACCTCAACGCATCCTTTAATTCATTTGTTTCTTCCATGTGTAGTGGATGTGTGTAGTGTAACCACAAGACTTCTTATCTACTTTTCCTTCTCTCCACATTAAAAGCACTGGATGTAGCAACACTGTACGCTCGCATACCCAGGTAGAGTGCTGCAGTGAGCCTTCAGGTGTAACTGTGAACTAGGAAAAGGAGTAGAATCTGTTGAACAGTGACGGTCTTGCTGCTGATACATAGTGCTAGCATACTTTGGAGTACTGTAATTATGTGTCAAACGGTTGTTCAAAGCTGAGAAGTGTCACTCGGTTCCTCTCCCTGGAATAAAGAAGGCGCTAGGAGAACGAAAACGTCACAAAGGTTCCTGAATGTTGACAAGTTGCACTTCACAGCTAAGTCGCTGTCATTACGGTAATGACTGGCCAGCTTCTTGCAACAGAGCGAATGGGATTACCGTACTGACCGTGACATGGCTGTTCAAAGTATGCTAGCGCGAATGTAGCACCGGGGATAGCGTTGGTGCTAGTTAAAATCCAGCAGTGCATTAACACACTGAAGTGATTCAACAACCCATAAAATCAATCAATGTGGAACATGTGGAAACATCCGCGCAGTGGAAACCGCTAATAACAATAGCGAGTTTCCGTTGTCAAATGTCCTGGGAAAACGTACAACTGACAAAGATTCCTGCGTTAAAGAAGGAGCAGGTGTATCAGGTGAATGACTCCGGCTAATTGGATGCTGGATCAGAGCTTTGTGTGTCACCTCGACTCCTGTGGTGTGATACTCCCACTGAACAGCACGCATGCAAGTACCTGCACGTCCAGGCAACATTTTTCCGATTCCTAGATCAGCTCGCATTTCAGTCTGCAAAGGAAAACACCACGTGTCTAACTTGCAAACATCCCTCACACCTGAATGTTTGTCATCAGTAGCTGTAGTTTAGACGATGTGGTTGGACGTTGCTGCGTTAGCCACCTGATCCTTTCACATGCTGAAGATCCCACTTTTAATCATGTGTCATTAATGTCGGTCCGAGCGCCTACTGTGTTGTTTGCTGATGTGTTACCTTAGTAAATGCGTTCCTTGTTTCCACTTGTTCCAGAGTTTGTCAGTCATAGATGATTCTAACCCTGCCAGTCCCAGTTCAGAGATCTTTGGGTTACTCGCTGAACCCAATCTGTCTGGGCGTTCACACACTTTAATCTTCTCTTCCAGCGAGGTGAGTGCTCTCCTTGTTGCACAGTCACAAAAGCTGAGTGGGGCGCCTTGATGAGGCTGAAAGGGGACATTCTCAAGCATGCCCTCTGAGCCCCCCCCCCCACCCCCGCTTTCATAGCTGTGATTGAATCCTGAATAGAGAGAAAATAGAAGAGAAGTGCATGTGTGTCTTAAAGCTCTTTTGTTTTGCGTTGAACGTCTTGTTGCGTAGCCTTTTGAAGCTCTGCTGCAATGGCGATAGTTTGTCCCTCTGCTTGTTAGAGCCGTGAACTCGTGCTTCGTGTTCTTTACGAGCTTCGGCACACCACAGAACAATCTGACTGCACCGCCGCCTGTTCAGTGGCGTCTCAGCATCTTTTTGTTCTGTTGCAGCTCCTTTCGAGACTCAAGTCATCTGAGAACCTCATTGTCAGTTTTCTGTCATTAGCACGCTTGTTTTCTAAAACTAGTGCTCTGGAGTTTTCCATGTTTTGTTTGTTGCACACATACTGCTGACGTTTGTTCAGATGAAATCCACCCACATTTGATACCTTTGCTTGCATTTCATCAGTTGTTACCAAACTGTTCAAACATTTTAATACCCATGAGCACACAAATGCCATTAACTCACACAAAAACACACATCAGGTCAGTGAGAGAACCTTCTGACATTCTCAATCTGCACAAATTCTTCAGATAAATGCAGTACAATTTTTTTTTTTTACAAAAGTGAGAGTCAGTACATTCATTCGACTGTGGTGGTGTTCTGTGTCTCCTGCAGAGTTTGGATGATGAACCAGTGGTCACAGGAAAAGAATATCAGTGGCAGAACCGTCCTGTTTGCGAATGGACCAATCAGCAGGTCTGCCACTGGTTGATGGGCATGAACATGGAGCAGTACACACATGAGTTCACCGCCAAGGGAGTGGACGGCCAGCAGCTCTTCCACTTGGACAGCGACAAGTTAAAGGTACAGAACAGCAGGTTTAATCATTATCTACTTTTATGACTACATTGTTTGTTTGTTTTGTTTCTTTTCCAGCATCAGTGTGATTTTAGGACCCTTATTATCCTGTGACTGCCACCTTGTGGTCAGCTATATCCACTACATTTATAAAGGAATTGAGAGGATGAGTGTAAAACCTCAGTTAAACTAGAAAAGCACAGACCTTCTCCAATCAGCTCAGTTCCTGCCATATTGTGATTTCCACCCAATACTATCATCCTCCATTCATTTTGTGTACTTATTCACTTATCATCAAAACATGCCTTTGTCACTGCTGGTCAATAAAATAAAAAGGCTTGTGGCAAAAGACCAACATTTTTCTGTGTAGGTCAGAATGTGTCCCTCTGAGCTGGTGATGTGATAGTTTTTCACGTTTAACGTCATTCAATTTGATTTAATGTTGTATTGAGGGAAAATCCAGCAGGGCCACTCATTCCAGAGTCTGTGTGTGCTGCACTCGCTCCTTCAGGCCCTCGGTGTGTCGAGTCAGAGCGACCGATCGGTGATCAAGAAGAAGCTGAAGGACATGCGCAAGACTCAGGAGAAGCTGGAGAAACAGCGAGAGAAAAGAGAGAAGGAGGTTCGGCGCAGCGGGAAACTGCCAATCAACACCGACTCTGTCTGCTGAAGTCACCGCAGAACTGATCTAGGGAATGTCATCACAATGCTCAACACGGGGAAATCTGCTTCTTTACTGCCGTCGGATGGATGATCAACAGCCACAGAACGTAAATGTGCCGGGGTGCACCTGCGCAGATTAGAAGGTGCCAGTATGTTTTTTTCGTCACTTTTTTAACTTGAGATATGGGAACATCGAAAAGCTGGATGTGACCAAAATGATTTTTTTTTTACCACTAAAAGCTAGAAGCTACAATTGAATAATGTAGTTATTGCAGATCATGCACACATGTAGAAGCCAAATATGTACTGCTTTTCTACTTTTGCTAGTATAACTTGCCTGTTTCAATGTACAACTTTCCTGCAGGAGTTGTTGTACAGTTGAGGTAAAAGCACTATATTTGTCTTTTAAGCTTCAATGGGTGACAAGGTTTTAAATGTGTGTAAAAAAGAGATTTGTGCCTATTAACTGCATTACTTTTTTACTTTAATACCATTGTTTTATACTGAAATCATTCTACTAAGTAGAATAGTTGTGCCGTCACTTGTTGAACACAAAGAACCAATCGAGTAGGGACCAGACGAGTGCTGCTTCTTCTGTGTGACGGCTCCGATGAGGCTGTGATGGTACCGAGATGCTTCGTGGTCGCCGGTCCGTGAGACCCTGACATGTGCCTATGACAAGGACCTGTCAGAGCCAGGAGCTGTGACATGTATTAACCTTTTCTGTTGATTTCTGTTTGACTGCAAGAACACATCCTCTGAACAAGAGAAATATTTCTTGGTACAAACTGCATCAATAAACTAATTTTAACGACGTGACTCCTGTGTGTTTGTACATTGTTTTTATGCTGTAGTTTTACTGCATTCTGCTGCTCAGTGAGACTGCACATTCATGGAATGTAATTTCAACTAGATAAGCACAGACCTCCTCCAAGCTGTTCATTTCCACCCAATATCCTCGTTATCTACTCTAATAAAATCATTGATCAAAACATGAGTTACTAATAGTTACTGAAAAAAATCATTAGCAACCTTGTTACACAAATCATGCACTCTGAGCTCTATTTTTATTTTCTCCTGATTTAAGATTAGCTTCATGAAGCACCAACATCCATTTGTACCTTGAAATCTGATGCAGAAATCAGTAAACACAGGGAACCAATTCCTTCACATTTACTGACAAATAATACTCCAGAGAATACTTTTAGCTGAACATAATCCACCGTGGACGTAAGCACGTCCACCAGAATGACATGACAGTAAGTGATTCCATTGGGGTTTTAAGACTAGTGGGGAGTTAAAAAAAAAAACATCTAGATTCCAGCCTGGTCACAGGGAGAAGTAGAAGTTCACCATAAAAGGTAAATTATATAATATTTTCTCACATTAAATAAGTTAAAAGCCGATAAGATGAATTGACGTCTAAGGAAATAAAACAGCTTCTTCTGTAACATGGATGACCGGGCGACATTTCATTACAAAACAAACCTTGACCTGTTCTTGACCTCATTAAAGTCCTCATGGAAGTTTTGCTCACAATGACTGTTCAACCAGAAATAAACATCCACTGGTTTTAAATTCTCACGGGCAAATCATTGATTCATGCGTGAGCTGATAAATCATTTAAGTATTCCAACTACAGGACGCTACTAGTTCGATGTGTAATTTTCTTACTTTACACAAATATTACTGATACAACACATTTTTTTGTTGCTCCATATACCGGGACTGTAAAACCGACATAAACACTGACACTGACATCAGCTGCTGGTAGCTGATGTCAGTGTCCATTAGCTCTTTGACAACATGATCACATGATCACATTCAACAGATAAAAAACGCCAGGGAAGACAACTCAGCCCTCTGAAGTGTAGAGTGACTTTGTTTAGGTTGTGACACAATCAAGCAGTGAAACCGTCCAAACCTCAGAGATTTGATCTGGATGCTGGACGACTTAAAAAACACAAAATGGCTAATTAATTGTATAAAAAATTGTCGTATTATTCTAAAAACTCTGCATTGATTAGGATTCACGTAAAAGACTTGTTAAACTAAAATGACAAAGCTGCCAGGAACACAAACGACCCCGAATGATTTACACCACACGGCTGAAGACATCGATAGTTGTGAAAAAGTTCTTTTTTCCCCTCTTACGTTTCATTTACTAATTTGTTCACTCACTAATTTCGTCTGGCGTTGTGGTTACGCTAACTAAGTATTGTTCTTTCTGAAATATATGGTCAGAAATGGTTCTGATAGTGAACAAAATACACCTTCCTTTTCCTTGCCACCACCTCTGCTACTCTTTGACCTAGTATCTGCGGAACGTCGTCATGTCCTTGGGCTCTTTGCTCGGGACGCACCAGTCGTCGGCCTCGTGGATGGTCTTGTAATGTTTCCAGGCCGACTTGTTGTACACAGGAAGTCTCTCGATGGACTCTGTGGAAAGGGCCTAGCAGGTAACGGAGGGAGGAAAGTTCAAACAAAAAATACAAGCATGTGTCCTAATTCATTCTGCTTTGTCGAGAAACAACTGCTTTTACCCGAATGTAGATCACAGCATCAGTTCCATATCCCTCCAGTGAATACAGCTTCAGGTCCCCTTGGAAGTAGCGGGCGTAGAGGCGAGAAATGGGAAGACCGTACCCGTAACCGGCCTGGCAACATACAATGACTTCTGTTTTATTGGGGGTGGGGGGTGGGGCGCTTTTTTGATATGCTGTTTTAAACTTCTTTGCATGTTTTTAATCTATTTTTTGTGGTAAAGCAGTTCAAGATGCATGAAAGATGAAAGATGTATAAAAGATCTTATCTTATCTTAAGATGCAGAACAAATTATTATTATTACTATTATTATATGAATTTTTCTCAGGAGATAAAAATAAAGTATCTATCATTATTATTATTATTGGTTTTATTATCATTAACTGCAATAACTTCAAGTTATTTAGACAAAAACGACTTTTTCTTAAGTCTGTTTTATGTATGATACAATCAACTGTATCTCACGTTCACACAATCGCACACTGTGACGACTGACCAGAGGAGCAGCTCGTGAGCCGTCTATGCTCGGCCGAGGAGCTGTGGAGTACGTGTACGTAAACAGACGGTCAATCTTCCGCAGCGGCACGCCTCCGCCACGATCGCTCACCTGGAAAAGATCTTTTTTAACCCCTCCATATCCAAATCGGAACCGCAATTACTTTATTTATCCTGGTGGGACGGACGTTGCTCCAGCAAAGTAATAGAATAGAAGAAAGTAATAGTAAAAGTAAAAGAGCAGTTACAACATCAAAAGAAAATCAAAAACATGTTCAATGTATAAAATACAAGTAAAATAATGTTCATGTTTATTACATAAACATGAATAACAAATAAGTATTAAATAAAGCATGATATGGCTCAAACATATCTGCAACACTAAAAAAAAATTGTAAAAAATAAACTAAAATTAAACTAAAAAATACCTTACCTTGACTGTCAGATCCTCCGTTCCCAGAGCGACCTGAGCGTGGATGGCAGGATACTCCATGGCGTCACCATACAGCTCCATGGTGGCTCGCATGGCATTCTACACAAATACAAAAGGTTTTTCCATTAGTTTAACAAATGAGAAGACCACACAAGCTGCTTTCCAAACACTCCGACCATCTTGTCTACCGTCAAATCGTACCTTGAAAAGTTCAAAAACCATGTGATACAAATGAGACGGAACGTAGACGACGGTGACGGGTTTCCCCATGTCCTTCACTGTCAGGGAGGACGGAAAACGGTTAAATTGACGTCAGAGCGGTGTCCATGATGTGGAGAACGCAGCCGTAGGGAGACACATTACCGTTGAATTCCTCCAGAATCAGCTCGGGAGAGTTCATGTAATATCTGTCACAAAGGTTTCGTGCGTTCTCATAGGCATCTGCACAAAAGAAGCAAAAACACACAGTGACAACAGTTCTCATGGATCTGATCAGGAATAGGGAAGTTCACGCTCATACATTTTCCATGTGTGATTATTATTGTTTCACGATAATTAAAAATATGAAGGAAAACAAGGAGAATTTCTTTTTTTTTTTTTTTTTTTTAAATCAATGTTTTTCCACAACCTCGTAAGGGCATCATGTCCTGAAACATGCCACCACACATTTAAGGTTTTTGCCTTGTTTTGATGAAGATCATATTGAATGGTCTTTAAAACAGACTTTACCACACTGAAGCCTGATCAGGGTTCGTTATTGGCAAAAAAATTAATGCAAACACAAACAAACCAATATACTGGAATACTAAAATATTGGATATGTCACCATCATCCCATCAACCCTTAGAAATCATCTTTATGTAGCCACATTCAACAATAATTACTGATTTTTAAGCAGACAAATGTATGTGAGTACATTTGTCGGCATTGTCTGCAATGACTTTCATAATCATCCCTAAACAGCACACTGTGTTGCCATGACGACGTGCTCACCTCTGATGACCTCACTGACGCGACAGTTTGGATCAATGCTGCCGATTTGTTTGGGATGAGCTGGATTGACCTTCACCTTCCCACCGAAGAGGAGCGCTGAAAAACAAAGCAGCAGAGGCGTTTGAATTCATGATGGAACCGACTGGAACGCGCTGGTGGGAACACGCTCACTGTGCTGGTTGAGGAGCATCCTGATGGAGATCCTGCTCATGTAGAATCGGTCCAGAAAATACTGCACATTCTGGCTGACGACTGGGTCGGTGCCATACGCCTCCTTGTACTCCACCACCCCCTGCGCCATAGTCGGAATCACATCATTGTGGCGATTCCGGATTTTTATGACAGCGTCTGTGAAACTAAACGTAGACACAGCCGGGGAATTAGAGCAACTGAATGAAAGGTACAAAGGACAAAAGTGTTAGTGGACCTACTCATAAGTGACTTTCTCATCGGCTGCATTTCTGTCTTTGAAATCCAGAATCTCCTTGAGACTTTGCATGTACCTGCGAACAGACAGACAAACGCAGGTGAGAGGTCACGGCAGGTGGGACGTGTCCAACGGAAGCTGCGTACCAGCTCTGGACCAGCCGCACCGACGGAGTTCTGAGCAGGTTATCTGGCAGCAGGTTGATCTCCTTCATGATGTTTGCCAGACGCACAGGCAACTCCTGTCGGAGGAAGGTGAACGACGTTTTCTCACAGGCATTTTCTGAGCCTGCAGGGGAAATCACTCATATCAAGGTCGTACAGGAGGAGTTGCTGGGCAACAATTCTGTGCAATCTAAGGATCGTATCCCGGTTAGTAACACTACCATTTAGGACTAGGGAGATACATATATAGATATATATTCACTTAAAATTTCATCAGAGGTTAAATGTAAATGTGTATTCTTCTAAAAATGACAGCTGCACCAGCAATGGTGGTTTTATGATAATGTTTATGTTCCTCCACCTGCAGCCAATATTTCTATCATGTCCTCTGAACTTTCAATTATGATCTGCTGCTTATTGTGAGAAATATGTGTAGTGTGTGTGTGTGTGTGTGTGTGTGTGTGTGTGTGTGTGTGTGTGTGTGTGTGTGTGTCTTTTGATCCATGACTCTGCCATCGTCCTTATGGTCTGTTTACCTGGCTTACACCCCTCCTTCTTTGATTCTTTAACTAGTTCTGATTTACCTGAATCAGATGAACCTTTAACTTGATTAATAAACTGTAGATTTCAGATCTGACTGACTGAAAACACACAAAGGTAAAGAATAAAATGTGTGCCGCATCTTACCAAAATCCAGAAATTGCTTCATGGAAAGGGGCGAGGGTGAAAACTTTGAATAATAGTCGATGTCCTTCCCTATGGACACGCTGCTCCTCAGAAACCGTAGAATCCTCATTCTGTCGATGCCGTTCGAGCAGTGACAGTTGAAGTTAGCACGGAGATCTTGACGTTAGCTTCTTAGCTAACATGTGCAGGCGGCCGGAGCACGAATGGAATTATCATGCTGTTGTCAGACAGTTTGCTGAAACGTGTGCGTCCACAGTCACCAATGCGGACGCATGCTTCTGTTAAGCGGCCAACTATCGCAGTCGCTTCGTTGAAGACCCGACGATCAACATTGCTGGGATTCGACCCCGTCCGTCTGCGACGTCCGGCCAACCCGAAGAGTCCGGACGAGCTCAAGATGGTGACTTCGTGACAACTCCGTTGTTTTCTTAACTGTGTATTAACGATGTGACGCTGCCATTTGTTCTTTTTGTGTCGTGAAAAGGTATTTCAAATATTTGTTTTCAGTCACGCCCATCATTAATGATACTTTTAAATTATAACTGGACAGGTGCTTAGACATCAACATTGTGAGACATACATGCTACCATAGGATGAACGTTTTTTTTTCTTTAGAGAGAACTATTAAATACAACGATGGAAGTAAACAGGAGCAGAAATCTTTTCATTTCATGACGATTTATTTCACGCCATACTTCTATTTATCTCTCGCAATAGTTGATATTTCCTCATTTCAGATTGTCAGGCAACAATCTGTACAACCACTTTTTGGTTGGCAGTTACAGATGTCAATCTGAAAAATTAGGGCGGGACTTCCGTGAGCTTGCGTCTGACAGACAAAATTCAGGGCGAAAAAGTCTCTCGCTTATGATCGTCATTTCCGTTAGCTAGCTACAGAATTGCCTGTCGGTTCCCAACACGTAACTGACACTCATAGCCACGTTTTTCGGTAAGGATCTGCTGTTATTTTTTTTTCGTCGCCATCACGATAAGCCAAATTTAGTGAACACATGACCGACTTCACTAACTGTTTACATCACCAACGTGAACCTTGGACGAAGAATTTCTCCAGTTCCGTGAGTTGAACGAGAGCTTGTTTGCGACCCGCCAAAAGCGAGAGACCATTTTGAGCCTCATTGGGAGTCGGTAACTGGTAGAACTGTGAGGGAACCAGGATGAGCGGATTCAACTTCGGACAAGCCTCGACGGGCTTTACGTTCGGGGGGCAAAAGCCCCCAGCACCCACTACGGGCTTTGGACTCCCAGGTTCCGCACCTGCAGCCTCTGGAAGTGGTTTCACTTTCGGGACACCCACCCAGGCCACCAACACTCCAACCCCCGGCGGCCCTTTTAGCTTCGCCACCCCAACAAAGAGCACCCAGGCCGGTCTGGCGATTGGGACACCCACCAACAGCACCACCAACACCGCATTCGGCCTGGCTGCGGCCGCGCAGACCACCCCAGGTCCGGGGCTCACGTTAGGCTCCGCGGCGCCGGCAGCAGCGACACCGGCCGGGGGGTCAGGGTTCAGCCTGGGCGCCGGTTTGACGGCACCGGCCGCCGCTCCGACAGGAGGGGGCTTCACCTTCGGGACGGTCAGTCAAGCTCAAACCCAACCTCCAGCCGCGAACACAGCCACAACCGCCGCAGCTGGCAGTACCTTCGGAGGGTTCGGCTTTGGAGGAACCAAGGTCCAGGTCACCACGGCTGCTGCAGCCACCACTGCTGCCCCCGGGGGAGGCTTTACCTTTGGCAGCAGTGCTCCCTCAAACCTCACCCTGGGGACCCCGACCCAGACCCAACTCCAGCCAGCCACCACCTCCACCACCACAACAGCACCAGGAGGAGGGTTTCCTTTTGTGATTAAGCCCTCCTCAACCCCAGCTCCCCCTGCGTTGACCCAGGCAGCTCCATCCTTTGGCGCCTCTCCGTTTTCTACACCTGCATCGACAGCTGCCGCTGCCACGTCCACAGTCACGGGTTTTACTTTGGGTGTTGCTCCGACCTCAGCAGCACCAGCAGCTCCTGCAGCTACCACAGCAGCGACTGCCGGTTTGGCTTTCATCAAACCCCTGGGGGCCGCCGCCACCATCACAGCCACCTCCACCCCAGCTTCTACGGCCACAACTGCAGCCGCCACAACAAGTGCTGTCACTGGCTTCACGCTGGGGCCCAAACTGGCATCTGGCACAGGCACCCTCACGACGACGACGACGACGGCCGCCACAGTCGCTACGACCGCCGCTCCTCCGGTGATGACCTACGCTCAGCTGGAGGGTCTCATCAACAAGTGGAGTCTTGAGCTCGAGGATCAAGAGAGACATTTCTTGCAGCAGGCGACGCAGGTGAACGCCTGGGACCGCATGTTGGTGGAGAACGGCGAGAAGATCACAGCCCTGCATAAAGAGATGGAGAAGGTGAAGCTGGACCAGAGGAGGTTAAACCAGGAGCTGGATTTCATTCTGTCCCAGCAGAAGGAGCTGGAGGACTTGCTGTGCCCGCTTGAGGAGTCTGTAAAAGAGCAGAACGGAACCATCTACATGCAGAATGCTGATGAGGAACGCGAGAGAACGTACAAGCTCGCAGAGAACGTGGATGCCCAGCTTAAGAGGATGTCCCAGGACCTGAAGGACATCATCGAGCACCTGAACACCTCCAGCGGCCCAACAGACACCAGTGACCCGGTAAGATGAAGCACACCAGACACGTTTCAGTCTCCGGCATGTGTTGTTTGAGATGAAACTAACATCCACGTGTCGTTTGTTCCCCCACAGCTCCAGCAGATCTGTAAAATTCTCAACGCCCACATGGATTCACTTCAGTGGATCGACCAGAATTCAGTTCTCCTGCAGAGAAGAGTGGAGGAGGTGTCTAAGATGTGTGACAACCAGCGCAAAGAGCAGGAGAAAACCTTTCGTCTAACGTTTGACTGAGCTGCACTTCATGTGTTGACACAATATCTTTGTCTATTTTTCCAGTGCTCATGAACAGGATTGATTGTTGGGTTCCGTATGTTCCATCATATGAACGTGTGACCAAATCCCATGTGTCTGGTCGCATGACGTTCCAATGTAAATGCAATGCTTGTTCTTAAGAGTGTAATTAAAGAAACCCTTTGAATAAGGCTGGCTTTATATTAGTGACATCCTGACACATGATCCACATTTTATGCATCTTAAATTTCTACATCCAAGTGCTTTCGGTCAAGTCGAATGAAGTTGTTTTGGGTTTTTTTTAGCACTGGACTTGACTATATCCAATAACTGTTTAACTGCAGCTCACTTTTTTGTACAAGGCAGGAACGGTAATCAGAACTAACAGTGACTGTTTCAACAATGTTTTATTGCACTTGGCAGTTCAACATGACACTTTACATTTCACCAGTTTAAGTCCCAGACTGGCAGCGCTCTGTCAGCCTTTGGACCTCACAGAGAAAAAAAAAAGAGTTCAGTGATGAGCTACAGTGCAGATGACGCAACAGTTATTTGGAAAACAATGGAACTGAATGGGCATGTCTTCAGTGTTTATTGTTCCTTTATTTCCTGAGAAGACTCACACATTTCTGAATCACTGAACATCATTTTATCTTCTGATTGGCTGATGACGGTGAACAAGGCCAATGTCCGATGATGAACAGGTGCGTTCCTAGTTTACCATTTCCTGTGTGCTGGAGTATTTGTGTTGGAGCGTACAGACACAGCATCACACTGATTTACATTCACGTGACGTGAAGCCAGCTGTACCTTCTTTGCATAGATTCCAGTGACACAGCACATGGCCGGTGAATCAGTAGTAAAC
Source organism: Aeoliscus strigatus (assembly GCA_901007665.1). Lineage (NCBI taxonomy): Eukaryota > Metazoa > Chordata > Actinopteri > Syngnathiformes > Centriscidae > Aeoliscus > Aeoliscus strigatus. The sequence continues at coordinate 147,539 of CAAKHB010002613.1, forward strand.
TTCTCGTTCTGCTTCATGGCAGATACACACACACACACACACACACACACATTTGGCTCCATGAGACCCTTTTTTTATCAAAAAAAATAAATATACAGTGTGCAGCATTATTCCAATATATACAAGACTTACAAAAATGTGTCATCGGCGTAAAACGTCCAACTATTTCTGGTCAGACACAAGAAAAATCAACATTTTGTTAAAAATCAGTTCTCATGTGGTTTGACACTAATTGAAGAAAAAAGGTCCCCATCTGCAAAAATATCCAGTAATTACTTCATGAGTAACTTTCGTTGTCCACCCATGTTGTCATCCACTGTTTTTTGTCCAAAGAGTCGAGCTTGACGTGTCCGTTGTTGAGCTGAGGAGACTCCTTCCTTATTCGCACTGCGTGGTACTGGGGGACGGTGTCCTCCTGCTTGGAGCGCTTGAAGAACCCACACTGAAAATGAAGGATTTCACAGTTCAGAATTAAAAAGAATAAACAATCAGTTCATGTTTTGTGATAAACAAACAGACGCAGGCTCAGGAGAAAGAGCAGCAGGGCGGAGAAACATGCTTTGGAGCTTCTCAGGGGGCCAAGCAGTGAAGGACGTCAGCAAAAGCACCTGCAGAGCGACTTTCAGGTAAAGTAGCAGGAAACATCACAGCTGCATTAAGTGACACATATTGCACACAAAGCAGAAACTTTATGAAAAATGTTGCTGTTTTTTCCAGTTTCCTGTTTCAGAACAATATGTGTCAGACAGGGGGCGTGAGTTCATTAGTCGCTGAGCATGCTGGCGGCTGGTTGGAATGTTTTACCGCTGTTCAGAGAACAGGTCAGGCCTCAGCAGACAGTTTGTCTTTGTCAGACGGCTGAACATGGATCTCTGCCTTGTGATACGCAGCATCATACTGGTCTTTAGACGCTCTCTTGAAGAAACCACACTGAGGACGAGCAAGAGTTGGTAAGAGGGACGAACTACTCGTGTAAACAATCCTGTGCCCTGGTGTATGTAAGTGCCTTTGTTACTCTTGTACACACATCAGTAAAAACTAGACAAGCACTCCAGAGAGCTCAGACCTCCTCCAAGCAGCTACATTTCCATTTCCATTGTGATTTCCACCCAGTATCATCATTCTCCATTCATTTCATCTACCTGAATAAATTCACTCATCATCAAACATGCCTTTGTCACTGATAGTCAAATAGACATTAAAAAACATCATTAGCAACCTTGTTACACAAATCATGCACTCTGAGCTCTATTTTCTTTTCTGTAGTAAAACAAAAAACAAACCTCTGTCCCTGGGTGGGCTCAAACCCCGGACCTTTGTGTTAACAGACAGACCCACTAACCACTGGTCCACAGAGACAGTCCACTGCTGCTATTGTGGAGTTCTAGACACAGATGCTGAAAATGTCCCTATGTGACAATGGGGAAGAATCCTTCAACAGATTCCTGGATCCAGATGGTTCCATAACACCACCAACATGTAACCACTATCTGGTCCTGGTCCATTATCAACAGGTAAAGGTGATTAAGTCAAAAAGAAAAGGAAAAAACGGAATTCTTAAAATCTAAACCACTGATGTCCATTGCAGCGTTGCCAGGTGACGATAATTATTGTAGGATGTACGATCAATAACCCTCCAAACATGAATATACGGTTCACGCTCGTAATGGAAGGGCACTATTGTTGTTTTGGTTCTGACGGGTGTACGATCATTTCCCCCAAAAAATTATCATTCTGTGGTACAATAATACTACATTTCCCACCTGGCAACACTGAAGGACAGACAACCATTCACACTCACAGGCAATTTAGAATAACCAATAAACCCTTAGCATGCTTTTGGAGGAAGCCAGAGTACCTGGGGAGAACCCACACACGGGGAGAGCATGCAAACTCCAAACAGAACGATCCCCAGGTCAGGAAATGAACCAGAGACCTTCTCACTATGAAGTAACAGGGCTAACCACTGTCCCACCGTGTCGCCCCTTATTAATGTAATCGTCCCTGATAAATAAATTAAACTGAAACTCAAATCAAGCATCAGCAGAACACTCCATGAAACATCCAAAAAGAAACTCATATCAACTAAACACATGAAGATCACTTTCAATGGCACCTTTAAGTGTTTGTTTATAATTCAGGATTCATTTTGATGAATTTCATGTCCGGTCTTTTCTGATGCGACATCCGTCCACTCACCTTCCACAGCAGAAACACCAACAAGGCTAAAATCAAGATGCCTGCGAGAACGGCCACCAGAATGATCCACCAGGGAACGCCACCAAACTGTGCCACCGCACTTTCTGGGAAGACTGTGAGCGTCACCTGCAAAAAAGAACCACCACAGGTGCGTTCAGAGGAGGACAGTCCACACTTCTTTGCTCTGTTCAGCTATTTACCTCCGTGTCCGGAGTTCCCAGGATCATGTTTTTCGCTGGAGAATGAAGCACGAGCGACGCTTTCACGACAATATCCAAGGATGAAAGAGAAGCGTAATCCTGTGAAACAAAACAAAAGGATGATGATGATGATGATGATGATGATGATGATGAGGCGGATGAAGCAACCGAGGAAGTAAAACATTCACGTTGGAGTAAAGATTAAAAAAAACATGTGTTGCCTCAATGAAGGTCGAGTTCCACAGACGAGATCTGAGCTCCACTGTTCCATCCAGTTGCTGCAGGGGGCACTGGAGCACCACACATTTGTTCCCGTTCCCACACGTCTGCAGATGAAAAGAGACAGAATCAGCATTGACCAGCCCTGACATGACACATTCGACATGATTTATTGTGTTTTATTGTCTCATGCTTTGTTTGGTTTTCTATTGTTCTGTCTTTTATCTTTATCTTTTATCTGTTTGTTGAACCCTTTATGGGATGAAAAAGCAGATACAGCTAGAAATGGAATTTATACATTTTATACATCTTATTATACTTATGTGAAGTATATATACTATACTATACGCATGAACATCGATTTGTTTGTAGAAATGTTTGTTTTACCTTAATCTGGCAAGGAACTAGATATAGAAACGTAACTGACTTTGATTTGTTGAAAAAAATACTATATGTGTACATGTTAAAAAGTGCAGCTGGGATTTCCAAGTTTTTCAACAAGTGTCCTACAACAAATTAAATGGGACTCCATGTGTATAAACTCATATTTGTTTTATGATTAAACCTGCAAATATTACATGTTTACAGTTTATCTCTACTACTGTGTTTTTGACAAAAAAAAACTTTTATCTTATTTATGTAATTGTCCCTTATAAATGAATAACATATAACCCTCCATGAAACATCCAAAAAGAAACTCACCAGAACCTTGTTCTTGTCCAACAGCGCTGACATTTTACCAACAGTTTTTATTTCTCCAATTTCCCGTTTGGACCTGGACGCAGAGGATTCCTGCAAACATTCATTTCAAAATCGGTAAAGTGAACCAGTGCAGGTGCTGTGTTTTCAGCAGCGCTACCTGGATGTGTTTGACCGGGTTGACCTCCGACTCCGGGGAGCAAAGGATGCTCGCTGCTCCTTCCTGAGCGCTGATCTTCACCAGGTACAACAGCCACTTCCCATCTTTGTTCCACTTGGGCCACTGAATGTGGAGAGAGGCTTTGACGGGCGGCGGCAGGGACTTCCACAGGTTGTTGATCTGATGAACAGAGGTGGTTGGAGGCATGAAGTTTGGGAGGAAACACCCACACTTCAGCAGTCACATATAAGAACAAGATCAGACAGGAATTTAACGTCTGAACCTTATTGAAAACCTTTGGGATTTTCTAAAAATGGTGTCTTTACTTGGGAAAGGCTGCAAAAAAAAAAAAAATCTCCCTCCAGTTGTTCCTCTAAAGTCCTATAACAAAAGTGTGATCCTCATGTTGTGCTCCAGTAAAGTTTTACAACAGTTATGACAAACACTCATATCATACACCTGTTAGAGACTCGAAGACTCTTGGACAACTTGTTATAAACAATAATATATAAACAATAATTTTCTTTAGTTTTAGACATTAAAAATACTGAAAATTTATATAATTTCCGGCTAATGTTGTTTAGTACAAACTACATTTATTTTGAAAAATATTTCAAATAACATTTTTGTAAATAGATACTAGTATGGTGCTGGTAGTATATATATGTATACATATATAAACCTACTCTGAAGGTGTAGTTAATCAAACTGCCAATCTCGTCTTCTGTTTTCATGGCACTTTCTCCTCTAACAACACCTCCAAAGGAAACCCGCTGAGGACTGACTTCCCTGTGGAAAATAAAAGAAAAATAACTTGCAGCTATTTGGAATTCATTCTTTCGTAGCCAGAACCAACAACCCACTTACCCGCTGACAGACAACGGCAGTTCAATAATCACTTTAGCTCTGACTCTCACAGTGGCGAGGTGCTTCTGCACACTGGTGCTGCAGGACATGAACACACCATTGGACATTGGCCTTCAGTGCAGGAGATAAGGAGGATTTCTGCAGAGCTGAACGCGAGCAGGCTTACGTCTGGAGCTGCAGGTCGATGTCAATGTCGGTGGTGCTGAGAGTCAGACCCACGGTGCTCAGGATGATGTAAAACGTGACCTTTTCGGAAAAATGTTCTGTTAGGTGCAAAGTCAGCAACAGAATGACGTGACGAGCGCGCGCGTACCTCTGAGTTGGTTTTGAACGGGTTCCCCAGCTCACAGTCGGCCTGAGAGCCGTTCTGATTGGCCACACAGATGATCTGCTTTTCCATCTACAAAACAACACATGTTCTGTTAGTCACTTTTGTATTTTGTTTTCCAAATTAGAAAGTCGTGGATTTCTGGTTCTTGCATGCTTTGCTGGTAACCATAGAAACAGTCACATGACAGGACAACACACAGCACAACAGACAAAAATAACTTTTTTGGGCGGGAACTGAACGTTTTTTCAAGTCCTTCCCAAAGAGCTCAGTGTGGCCGTTTACCGCTGTCTGATGTGAGCGGACTCCAGAATACGACAGTGTGTCCGGGAACGAGCCCAGCAGTTTCGCCTCATAGGCATCGTCTCCGTTCAGGTTGTTGACTGTGAGTCGCAGAGCCAGGTCCTTCCTCTCATAATTCATATGAAACACGGGGACGTTGTTCTTCCTGCGGACACGCACACACCAGCACATGACAAAGACCCGGAATGTTACTCTGGAGATACTGGATTTTTGGTTTTCATGAGCGGTACTCCATATTGAACAAAATTAGACCAAACAAGGCTTGAAAATTGCATTTTATGTTTGAACGAATCAAAAATATATTAAAGTGTCTCTATATGAACAAAATTACGGCAAAAAAGTCACTTATCCATGATATTCTAATTTCTGAGACGCACACTTAGCATGGATTTAAATGTGCAGTTTGGTTTTTGTGTGGTTGTCACACTGGTGATGGTCAGTGTGGTGAACTCTCTTTGAAGTTGCAAACAAATCATATTAGAAAATCCTTTACTCCAAGACGTTGAACTCACATGGGCAATGGGGAGTAAGCGTCATGGTTGTTTTGTTTGTAGAATAACTTGTAGTTCATCTTCAGGTTACTGCGACACACGTGGTCACTGCCACATCCCTCTTTCACGAAGTTCACCTGAAACAACACACACACACACACACACAATGTGATCCCCACTTCACTAGCGTTTAAGGTGAGAACAATGCAGCGTCACCTCAGCGTCGCTCACCTCCATGATTTCTTTGCTTGGCTGAGAAGAGTCTAAGATGGGCGTCAGCGGCGGGAGGCCGTTCTTCGACTTTTGTCGCTTGGTGCCCACGATTTGTGCCGACACCTCGATGGGAACGCTGTGCATCTTATCCTTAATGTTGTCCTGTGCAAGCCACAGACGCACAACAGAGGATCATCACTGAGGACACAGACAGGTCCATAGACAGTTTCTATCCCAAAGCAGGAACTCCAGGAAAAACTCACAAGACGTTCGGACTAATACTGCAATCTAGTCGGAATTTGAATCATTTAGCTATTAGATATTGGTTGTTGTAGATTTATAAACTAAAACCAATGCTCTAATTTCACTTTGTGTGTTTTGTGTGTTTTGATTTTGTTTCTTAATGATTGTTTACAGTGTCTGACACATATCCTGGAACCACCTTTTGAAACTCGATTGTGTTGGTTGGCAAGTTGATCTGTTGTATCAAGAAAACTAAAAAGTTGTAAAACAAATAAACGAATAACAAAAAAATAATTTAAACCATTTTCCGAGCTGTGGACAGAAAGATGCTAAATCAGTCAAATCTGATATCGATCCAACTCAGAGGAAGTTCAGAATCCAAGATGGCGGCATGTGGTATTATTTGTTAGCATAAACATTATTTGTTTGTTTTTGTGGGTCTTTTTTTGTTCATTTCACTGACCCGTACTGTTTTATCTGTTGTCCGTGAAAATGTAATTACAGAGGAAAACCACAGAATGTTTTATCACAAGATAAACTTTTTTTCCCCTGATGAAACACAAACAACTTCACCTGGAAATGATGTCATGAAAAAAGTCCTAATTTTCTAAATGTGATTTTAAAAAGACTGTTTGAGGAAGAGTCTGTCTCTGTCCTGTACCTTGAGTTTGGCTTTCAGCTTAATGCACGTTTCCTGGTTTTGACCTCTGAGGTCCAACGTGCCGTTGAACGTGTTGTCTGCTTCGGTGTGGGATTTGTTCAGGAACATCACTCGGGACGGAAGCGCTTGTTTCCTGCGAGTCCCGTCCACCTCCACAGAATAGCTGATCGCTGCAGTGACGACGGAAAGCTCACGTAAGACAGAGACCACAACCGGTCTGTGAGGTGTGTTTTTGACGTACTTATTCTGGGGCTGTAGGACGACGGGTTTGCTTTGTAGCTGAAACACGCGTCCACTGTCACGCTGTGAAACACAGGTGGATTTCTCATTAAATATAAATGAGGATTATGAAGTTGGTTAAACCGCTGCTGATACATTCACGCTAGCACACTTTGGAGTATCTTAATTACATGGCTAATTTGCGCAACAGACGACATCAAACAGTCCCTGGAAGCTGAGAGGTGTCACTCGGTTCCCCTAACTGGTGTGAAGAAGCAGCTAGGAGAATGAGAAAGCCGTCCATCGGTTCCCAAGTTGCTGTCAACTTGCCAGCTTCCGGCAACAGAGTGAATGGGATTACCGTAATGACAGCAACATGGCAGTTCTCAACGTTCAGGAATCGTCTCTCCTTATAGCCGTTGGATGTTTTCTCCTTCTCTTAGCTCCTTCTTCACACCAGGCCGGGGAACTGAGTGCAACGTCTCAGCTTTCAGGAAGTGTTTGACATTTTCTGATAGCACAAATAGTCGTGTAATTACGGCATTCCAACGTATGCCAGCGTGGATGTAGCGCGCAAAGAAAACACAAGACGAACCAAATGCTGTTTCCGCAGGTTTTGACGGCGAGGTCGATTTCCTGTGGAGATACTTTGACTTCTCTGTGGATGCTAATGACTGGCCGTGCCCTGAGAGGAATGGGTTGTACACTTTTAGTAATCGGTGTGACTTTAAACGACCTTTATGAACGAGTGAGGAAATATTGACCTGTAGATCAGAGCGGTGTCTGACAGGGAGCCGACAGCCAGGTCGGGGTACGAGTTACTGTCCAGGTCCATGTTCCCGGCCAAAGAATATCCAAAGAGTCGGATGTTGTGCTCTTTTCCTGAAAGAATCTGTAGCGAAGGCGATTTACAGCTGGAATATTCAGTACTATTC